>WNNJ02002099.1:0-14495 GCA_012934845.2 Pomphorhynchus laevis | reverse complement strand
ACGATGCCTGAGTGGTCCGCAAGTTCAATCGCTTCATATGCCTCACTTGACAGTTGGCGCATCCCCTCACTTATGTATTGTTGCGTACCCCAAGTAACCGTCTTACTCCCTTTATCAGCGGGTAGAATCTTTATATCAGTATTCGCGTTTAGCTCTTTCAAGGCGTTTTTAAGCGTTTTATTTATATTCGTTTGACTTCGTGTGTTGGGTGTTAGGGTAACGTATTTTTGAATATCCGCATGGTTCGAAATTAATTCAAAAGATTTAATTGATGTGCCATCATTAGGAAGATTCTCAACTGCACGATGAATTGATCCCTTTATGTTACGAATTAACGGATAGCGTTCAAATTCCCTTGGTGCTGGTACAAATGACAGGCCAAGTGACAACAGCTCTTTTTGTTTGTCCGATAATGTAACCGTTGACAAGTTGACAACATTGCTTTCAACTGCATCCAGTACGACGTTGTTCAATTGTTTATAGTCTGATCGGTGTCTATATCTCCTGCAATGCCGAAGAGGGTAGAAGTGCAGTTCCTCAGTTGTTACTCTTCGACCTATACATCGACTCAGCTTTCTGGTTTTGCATTCGAGCAGTCGATTAAGTATACCTTTGTCGACAAAACCATCGTTAAAATTATATGCCAATGAGTAAAATTCCCACAGAATTCTAGTTAATTTGATTTCGGCATCATCGAGAACTTGTTTCCATCTGGAGAGTAATGTTTCCATCTGGAGAGTTATATATATATATATATATATATATATATATATATATATATATATATATATATATATATGAAATGGAAGATTTTGGGTTTAGTATTTATTTTAAATTAAGTGTTTGTACGTATGTTCAACGATATCATATCGTTGCGAAAAAAATGTGCAGTAAAGTTGGTTTCGGAGGATCTAACGATATCAATTTTCAAGTAAACATTTGAGCAAAATCGATAACCTAAAAGGTAAAAATATTATTTCTTCTGCCAATCCCGATAATCGGGTTAGTGTTGTTGCTTCTGATAATTTGCAGGGGGCGGGGGTACTCACCCAATCCCTAAACTCAAAAATTTGATTGTTATAACACTGACACAGCCTGTGGAAAGGCATAATCTACTCAAAGTTTTTATCAGACTGTTTGCTGACAAGTACACCAATAGAATACTGTTCAATTCTGTTTAGTTATATGAGTCGTAGATTATGATCTCTTTTTCCACTGCCGAGATATTAAAGGAATGCATGACTTTCTTTGAATCAAATCTAAAACAAATGGGTGACATTCATTCCAAAACCATTCTTGCTTTAATTAAATTTACTAACCTTCCCTCACAGTTAGAAGATAATAATATAGATGCTTTGAAGTCAGTCTTTAAAGTTACCAATTTTAGATCAGTCACATGGAAAAGTGGATTTCCCCTTCCAATCGGATTTTGTTCTGCCGCGATTGAGAAAGCAGAAATTTCAACTAAATCGAATTTCAATCTCTTTCTGGCGTATAACTTGCGCTTCTCTATCCTGAATCGGAAGACCTAACATACCCGCATTCCAACCAGTGCCATGGATGCGGGCACCGTGCCTCGAACTGTTCTCGCACGAAAACTTGTGGCGTCTGTGGTATTGCCTCTTGTTATAGTATGGTATCTGGAGATAAATGCGTGACACACCCTTTTGTTCTAATTGTGGTGGAAGCCATCCGACATAGTCGCGTAAATGCACGCGATTTAAAGAATTTAAAACTCGTTCGCCCGACAGGTGCAAGCTAAGAAAGTGAAATCATATTCCGACACAGCCTCTAGAATGTCCAAAAGTTACATCCTTCGTATCATCGATGTTAAGATGCAATCCGCCATCAAGAGCGTGGAGGATATGGTTACCGCCCAGGCTGCGGTATTTTATAGTCGTCCTGAAATACCGAAACAATTTGCAGTTCCAGAATCGAATAAAAGGGGGCCTCGGCCCACACCGTTCCCCCATAAAGATTGAAAAAATGTTAAAGAGACAAATAGGCGTCTCAATGAAAGATAAAGACACTGCCCGTGGGCAAGCGCTCGCCCAGCGTGGAGTTGGTGGTGGGAAGGGCAACCTTTTCGCCCCTAGCTCTGTCTAGGGATGAGGTAATCCCACCCAGCTAACTCAACACAATGCAGAGTACTCGTGAGCCTTTTTCACTGAATATCCTTCAGTGGAATTCGGGAGGAGCTTCTGACCTTAGTCTTCTATCTGTTAGAGATGCAGATGTTATAGTCCTTCAATAGACGCGATCTATCCGTCTCCCCCAGGACATTACTCGATTCATCCTTAAGCACATCTGCTCCCACTATACTCAGTATATAACCCCGCCTCACTATTCTTCATCTCAAGGTGTTTTTATCTTTGTTAAATACTCCTTAAGGTTTTTTCTCCTACTAAACTATTCTTGTACAGCCGTGTCTTTTTTCGTTATATCACTATGTAAGTACGGTAAACGGCTCAGTCTAGCCAATGTCTACATCCGTCCCGGTGAGATTCACAAGAACCATAAGCTCTTGGATAGGATTATTGATAGCAGCTATGACATGGTACTTGGTGATTTCAACGATAGAACTAGTCGTTGGATAAATGCAGCACTCCGGAGCCAGGAACGGATATCTTATTTACAAACCACCCTCTCCTTCCTTTCACAGCACATCAACGAATTCACTCCTCGACTTATTACTCCTCCATGAGAGGTGGTTGCTGAATCGTACTGTACAGAGCAGTCGCGACAACATCTGGTCATCTTTCATGACTTGATTCGTTGCCGGGTAGAAGAGGATACGCTGCTTTGAAGGAGATTCTACTTTGATCTGATCAGAGTGTCTTTCTTTCAGCAGCTATCCAACGCTTCTCCCAAATTGGTAATGAGAGTCTAACCGAATTTGATTCCTACCTCTCTTCGCAAGTCTCCGCGATACTTTCGCCTACCTATAAAGGTCGTATTTACAGTTCCACTCCGACAAAACTCAATACCTTAGCGTATATGCTCCGTCATCCCAACCTCTCTGCTTATTCCAGACAAGTTCTCTCGAAAGAATATTCGAGCACTAGATATAGGTTCCAACTGGGTACGGATAGGGCAAGCATTGATTCCCTTAATTTAGTTCAGTCTTCCTTTTGGAAGATATTCAAGAAGTTTGTCTGTTGGAAGGATAGAGCATTGTGCTGGATTGGTAAAATAGGTTTTGACAAAGTTTTGGAGTATTTACTATCCCTACATAATTATGGAGCCACTCAATCACCTCAGCCAATCCCGCCTTGAGGTGACTTCAGGAGTAGATACCCTTCTATTACAGATATTCTCAACTCCTGTGGGCATCTTCCGGGCACCTCCAAATCCGTCGCTCTACTCTCTTCTCGTGTCTGTCAATGTCTATGTCTGTCATCGTGTCTGTCGATGTGGCCGTCATCAACATTAGTAGAAGAGTTTTTATCCCTAAGACTAATCCGGTATCATGCCCTAAAGACCTGCGGCGCATTTTGATTCAGAATTCCCTCGTGTCGATTCACGAAAAAGCTCTTGCGCGTAAAATCGTGGCTGCTTTCCTTGATTTTTCTGCTGCATTTGATCGCATCCTTATTCGTTTTGTTATCTTTTCTCTTAAGGTCCCTTGTATTGCCTGCGAGAATTGTTAACAGGGTGGAGATACTGCTGTACACCAAGCAATTCTATTATGAAGACGACCCTGTTGCGCGTCAGTTCTACGTTATTACATGTGTGCCCCAAGGATCACCTCTTTCTCTTATCTTGTTTCTAGCTGCGTCCGTTGAATTATTAAAATATTTAAACGCGAACAACGTCTAGTGGTATACGCTGATGATACCACAGCCCTGTTCTCTAGGCGCAGGTGCCAAGACGTAGTCTTGGACATTAGCGGATTCTTTTTAAGATTTAAATACCAGTTAGCCTGGTCTAATCTTACTTTAAACTCCGCCAAATCGCAGGTGATTGTCTTCCATGGCGCCCCTGCAACAAAGCAAGAACTTAAGAGATTAGCACTCTCTGCACTCTCTTCAATTTTTACTAATCAACCACTCCCTACCTTCACGAGTCGAGTAAAATACCTGTGGTTCACTGTAACGGTGAACTGGTCGGCGAAAGCTGATCTGGATAGACTTAAACGTATTCTGAAGAGAGCTAGGTGGGCCCTGAAACGGGCTCATCATCTGTCATTGAAAGGGAAAACCCAGGTGCGCCTCTGGGACACTTTGGATATCTCGGGATTAGTCTTCTTTTCTAGAGGACGTCCCTCAGAGCAAAGGATTAGGTCTCTCAAGCTCTTCGTCTCTCATTTACTCAGCATAGTCCGCCTCGATTGGACTCTTCGGGGGGGGGTTAAATACTCCAAGTGGTTTAGTCGGAAGGCGGCGTGTTTGATCGGCTGGAGTGCTCAGATCCCATCAGACCTGATGCCATAAATTGGAGAAGTAAACAGAACGAAATACGAAGAATATCTGGCACATCTTCTTTTTCTTTTTAATATCACTTATATCCCCATGTACTTATTTTGTTTAAGAAAATCTTTATTATTATGTTATCATATCATTCATAGAAACATAAAAGTGAAAATACTTTATGAACACTATTATTTATTGAAAATAAACGATTATTTGCAATTTCTTAGCTTTTAATTGTATGAATTATAGTTCGTCTATTTTTTATCTATGTATATTTGAGATCATGTTTTTCCAGCAGCAATTCGTCCAGCGCTTCTCCTGTTATCAGGCATCGACAAGTTAACGTGATCACGAATAATCTGTAAAGTAAAAATAATAATCAGAGTATGTATATATATCTTTAAATTTAAATAGCGATATTTAAATGTAATTTTATTAAAAAATTTTATTTGAAATTTTTCAAAGTTCAATTTAAATATGAATAAGTAATCAACGTATTTTTCAATTCGTTGTTATTTTGAAGTCGATTCTAAAGTCTCTATGATAAAATCTGAATGTACATTATTTCCTCCTTTATATTTATTAATAAAAAATATTTTGCAATTAAAAAATTACAAAATAAACATAAAATGATCGTAAAAGTAAATATCCATTACATTGGGTCTTATTTCCCTCGCTAATCTTGGATATTGGCCGAACCAAACACTCATTTTCAACTCTTTTTGAGTCCTTTATTCAGTCGTTATATTTTTATTTAACATTCCATTTAAACTTTACTTATACATAATGGATCTTTTTTAAAACAAACAAGTATAATTACATTCAATATAATTACATTTGATAAACTAAAGGTCTAATGTGATAACAATGGCTACGGTTAGTAATATTATTATGACGGTATATCAGAATCATGTGGTTTCTTGAATTATGAATTTCAAGTGCATACATTAAAATGCAAATTAGCGTGCTAAAAGGAAACGTTAATAAAGCATAAAGAAAAGTATATTTAGCACACAGTATCTATATCGGTATAATGGTACATCTGCAAACTTAACTATGTCGTTGTATATACTCTGATTTTATAATTATTTCAAATGAAAAGGGATAATAATAAATAAATTAATTCCGAATTGATTAAAAAGAGTAGAATGTAAGGACGATCACTAAAATGTATTTAGTAATAAACGTAATATTTGTATTATGCACTATTTGTATCATTTATTTCCATCAAAATTTCGCGGCTCACATACTTGGCATATCAAGTATTATAATCAGTACTTGATTGTTCAATACTTAATTGTTTATATACAATAAATTTCATATATCTGAACTTGCTAAAATATAAGCTGACTGATTACAGCCCTTGGTAATGCTTCCCTAACTATAGGATGGAATAAATTGTAATATTTCCTTGTTTGTCTGTTTTTGATTATTATACGCTTACATATAACTCGTCACGCAGTAATTGTAATTCGTATAAAATTTATGATTTAATAATTAATCAAATCAGCTAACTGAGTCTACGTATTTAATATAATTATAAACTAAACAAAACAAAATAATGCTAAATCAAAATTTAATAATTAAATAATTATTAATAATAGTTATAAGATTTTATAAAAATTAATTTATAAGATTTTATAAGATGTTGATGTGTCCTATCGCTGCGTTCCCGTCATTCTTTCTTACTTCACGTTCCCAATTACTCCAACAACTACAATCTCTGATCCTTTCTCGTCTCCTCCCTCTCGCCTGGAATCAACTCCCTCGTTTATCACATTCAAATACTTCCTCCGTTCTCACCTATCGACACATGACTTAGATTTTTTTATTTTGTTGTTGTTCGGGTGATGGTCATGTACGTGTGCGCCGTCATGCATTTGCCACTTAAAAATAAATCTTTTTTAGAGCCTACGTATTTAATATAATTATAAAATTAAAAAATAAATAAAAGTAATAATGCTAGAACAATTGAACAAAATTTTATAATTAGATAATAAATAATTATATAGAATTGTTATAAGATTTTATAACAATTTTATCTAAGATTTTTTATAATAAATAATTGTTATGAGGTTTTATATAACTATAAGGTTTGAGTTATAAATTATTTTTTATACATAAGGTTTAAGTTATATCACGTTAAAATAAAAAATTGAAATTTAAAATAAAAGTCAATGTTTATGAATTGACTAATAAATGACAGACGTTGTATCAGAATAAGGATTAGAGGTCATCTGGAGGAACTGCTATGCTATCAGGTTTCGGAAATAATTGTAATTAAATAATTTATGATTACTCGTATTAGTCATAAATGTATTTAATGTACTCAGTGAAAAAATAACTTTTATCAGCATTATAAGAAAGATAGACCATTTGAAAGGAGACGTAATCTAGATCGTGAAATCTTGATTTGTCGCTTTGCTAGTTCATTCACATTTATTTTTTCCTCTTTGCGTATTTACTTTGCTCACAATTTTTTATGATGCTAAAACGTTTTCTTCGAAACCGTTGTCTCTGTATTGTGCTCTGCATAATGTTCCATCCGGAGAAGATGCCTGTGGTGTTCAGCGAAAAATAATAGAAATATTCAAATACATTGTTCTTATTATCAGCATATACTTTTACTTTATAAATTGCTAATTTTTGAATTACTTTTGTTTTTAATTTTTAAATTAATTGAATTGTTACAGATATGAAAGAAACGTAATACTTACACTCTCCTGTATTGACGTGCTTTAGCAGTAAAAAAACTGTATACATTGTGAATTATCTGCAATATTCGCTGTGTCCGCGATTGAGATATTTCACGTATGCTAGTATTTAAAGCCGACAAGATTGAATCTTCTATCAAAGTAGGATGCTCTTCAGTAAGCACCTGCATAAATTCAGGGTCACTATGTTGAGCTAACAGCTCGGAGACATTCGTTTGTTTGAGTTTTCCATACACACTGGTATACCATAACTTTGCAGACGTAGCGGCTGAAATAGAAAGTTTCTATAGAAGTAGAAATTTCTGTAAATCTTTCAATATGTAACTCGTCATTTAATAATTTAATACTTCAATCACGTATCAACTACATTTCAACTACGCGTTGCTCATCAGGAAAATTTGAAAAATTGATCAATTTCGTTAATCATCATGACACATATTTATCTTTGTCAAAAGGTTTGACAAGCAAAACTTCTAACAATCATTTGTACATTTCAAGTTGTTCCTTGTGATGTTAGCTCTTTTTTGATAAATAAAAAGATTGATTTGTTTCATTTATACTTATTCAGCCCAAATACATATACAATTACAAAATTAATACTTAATTCTTAGTAAATAGCTTTAAAGTGAGCTCTTTGTGAAGTTATTTTTTACCTTGTAAGTATTTAAATAATTAAAGTTTTTAAAAATAAATTAAAATTAGTTAATATATTCTTTCGTACGAAAATGCAAACATATGATAACTTTTTTAGATAGTTGATTATCATCCATTATTGATAAAGAATTATTGGAGCTATCTTTTGATATTTCGCTAACTTCTCTGTTAGCATCTTTAGAAAATTACAATTTATTTCAGAAGATGCTAACAGAAGTAGTTAGCGAAATATCAAAAATAATTTCCTCTTTTCTTTGATCCAGCTCCAATAATTCTTTACATATGATAACATAAATCAAATATCTTTTGACCATAAATTATGCAATAATTAGTCAGCTGCCTGTAATAAGGCAAATGACTAATAAGAGAATCCAGATAGCTTTAATTGATGTTGATTGCAGATTAGCGGCATCACGCTAATTGACACTTATCACTTAATATTTTGAAATTAAAAATGAAAATGAATAGTTATAATCGTCGATTATTTCGGTTCACACATTTAACTCATTAATCGTGGTCAATAAAAATTGTTATTTTTACAATTACTCTTTATTTTATAAATGCTCCCTAAATACTAATTATTATGTTCTCTGTTTCTTAAAAATACATTAAATTCACTCGGCGTTCGATTCGTTTTCATAAAATAATTTCCTTACATTTTTGCTCGTTATATTTTGTACGCAGTATTATTAAGTAAGATTATTGTCATAATCTTAAATAGTTAAGCTCATTAATGAATTATTTATAATTCTTACCGTGTGTTTTTTATAGCAATGTTCGATTGTAATTTTTTGGATAATATATATATAGCTAAGAAAAAATCGTTAATCTATTCGACATTTCAAAAACTGCTATTACCATCCGTAGAAAAACAATTTCACTGAAGTTGTTGGTGTTGCAGCCTATTGCGAAGATGGTGGAAGCTTAAGAAAATTCTTCAGTCGGGGATATTCACATAAATGACGTTATGACAGAAAAAACGATATTTTTTAAAATGCGTTATGCAAATCCATAGTCAGTTTTATTAAATTGAAGTTTTATTTTGCGATTTATTGTAATAGTCAAAATGAAATCCAAACAAAGTCGCATTTATAAATTAGATTTTAAACAGATATACATTATGCTTTGCATTTCATTTTGATTTTTTTTGCTAAACCATTTTGCTCTTAAAATACTTTGATTTGCAAACTTCCATATTGCTATTTACATTACCATCTTTAAAGTTAAATTATTAGCTAACCTTTACAATATATGTCGATTTTAAGAAACAATCTAAGGAAAAACTATAAACGAAAACATTAGTTTGTCATTTTAAAAGAAACGAGTAATCGAATTATCTGATTACATATCCGATATTAATATTTGCTTATAGAAAATATATAAAAATTAAAACTTAAAACTATATCGTTTCTGATTCCATTAATAATAGATAAACGACAATATGTCGATGTAATTAGTCTTTTTTATCTGTTTTAATGACGGTAAGTTTTTTGCAACACTTAATAAATTATGGCAACGTACATAATTTTTAAATTACAGTAAATAAATTAGTTCTATTGACTATAATAAAATGTAAAACATTTATCTCTTTTCATCATTAAAATTAAAATTGCAATTTCAAGATAGTAATAAATAAAAGCTCTTACACAAAATGTGCACAGAACTTACAATATTTGCGTATTTAGTTAGTTGATGTAGTAATCTATTAACACCAATATAAATGGAGATAATAATAAAGTATCTCTTAAATATGAACGAATACTACGATTGTATTCTAAGGTCTTTTATCAAAAAAATCATGACAAAATCATTTATAACTCAGCTAAGAGATTTACTGGCATATTCAGAATTTCCTTTACGGCATCTGAACTAGCTAATCTATATATATAAATTCCTTTAATAATGCATTAAGTAAGTATAACTCAATCACATATATGCCTATAAAAACTTTTATCAAAATTCTTAATATTGAATCCGACTTAAATAAAAATGGCATGGCTGAACATGAAATAGAAATACACTTGTAAGCAAAATGATGATCAGTTTTATGTCTCCAAAACTGCATGTCAATGAGTTCTTCCTTTAACCTTTAATAAAATATCTGCATCTACAACATTAGTTGATAACAACATATCTAACTCCTTCAAATTTCCAAAAAGAGCCTGTAAATGATCCAAGAAGGAAAATGACGAGAAACCCGCTAGTATCACCATCCAGGCACAAACATACGGGTAAAACTAGCCCACTGTAAACAAATATGCTATTTGAAAATGTAATCTTTCTGTCATAAATCCGATCTATTAAGTTCGTTTTTATCCCGCTTGTTGACCAACGCAATGGAAAGTAGTCAAGACCATGTTTCACTGAACACTTTCTTCAGCAGAATTTGGGAGATACTTATGATCTTCGTCTGCTTTCTCGTCGAGATACAGACATAATTGTTCTTTAGCAAGCAAAATTGATCCGGACCTCTCATAACATTACTCGGTTCCGTTTACGATACATCAACTCCTTCTACCATCCGTACATAGTCTTACCAAATTCTTCCTCCTCTTACGGTCTTGTAACACTGGTGAAATGTGGGCTTAAGCTGTCATTTCTACCAACAACATGTTCCTGTCCTTTATAGTTTAAGGGTTTCACTTTGTTAGGAAGATAAGTATTTCAGAATAGCTAATGCATATATTAGACCATGCGATATACATAAAACTCGCACCTCTCCAGATAAGATAATCAATAGTGCCTATGATATAATATTGGGTGGCTTCAACGATAAAACTAGCCATTGGATTAGTAAAGCCATCCGCAGAGCCAAGAGATACCTATTTCATTTCCCATCGTACCCCTCCTTTCATTGCTCAACAACCAACTTCATTCTCAACATTCTACTAATTGACAAGAATTGGCTGCTTAATCCCATTTATATTGAACTATCCAAACCAATAATGACCACCTCGCATGACTTATTTCGATGACGGATAGAATAAGATTATCTGCTGCGGAGAAGATACAACTTTGATTCTATCATGCTTTACAATTGTTTATCAACCTTTTCCCTTGGGTAAGTAATCCGAATTTTACCAATTCCAATGCCAATATCTCTAAGCAAGCCGCCGCGAATATTTCGACTACCAATAAAGATCTCATATCCAATCCTACTCTAAGAAAACTCCAGATTTTCGCCAAATGCTTCTCTTCCCCAACATATCCGATTCCTTCAAGTTAACTTTCTCAAATGAATACTGAAACAAAACCGTTTCCAGATACAAAAGGATAAATCATATATTGCTCGTGTTTGCTTTTCCTGGTATTCCTTTTGGAAAATATGCAAATAGGAGAAGTTTGTTAGCTAGAAGCATAATATATATAGCTGGATTGAATCAGCAAATATTGGCAGAGTTTTGACGGTGTCTATCTTCTACCGCAATAATTGATACATTCATCCGCTCAAACCTTAACGACTTGGAATGACTTTAGGAATAATTAATAGCATGTCATTGATACTCTATATGACTGGTGTTCATCATCAACCCTCCCAAAGCATAATCGCTTATCTCCACTTGTGTCTGTCAGCTTGTAGTAGATAGCTAGAGAAAAGAGATCACCATTTTTATGTTGATAAATCCGCCGTCAGATATTGCAGTTATTAATATAGCACGTTTTAGCAGAGAAAAAATCCTGTCAAATACCAAAAGATCTGATGATCATTTCAATTCAAATTTTTTATTTCCACTCACGAAAGGGCGCTTGCCTATAAGATTTGTGATCATCTTAGCAGTGGGAAGTTAATCGCAACCAATTTTCATGAGTATGTCAAGGCTTGCTTATTTCATGCAGCAGTTGGTGAAGTTCCTCAGTTTAGTCAAGAACATAATTGACAGCTTGATGTGGTTATTTTTCTTAAATATTCAGCGGCCTTCAATCGCATCTCTATTCCTTTTGTTATCTCATCACTCAAGTTACTAAAGGTACATAAGAGTGTAGCTAACAGTGATTATACTACGAAGACGACCATGATGCATTTCAATCGTACCCAATTACAGGTGTTCTACAGGGTTCCTTTCTCTCGTCAAATTTGTCTTGGTACATCCAAAATTCTTTATAAACCTCTTTTGTGCGATCAACATATTGTGGTATATGATGATGACACCACAGTCTTGTTCTCATGACGCAGTTGTAAGGATGTTGTCTCTAAAATTAGCCCTTTCTTTATTAAATTAAATAGCATGTTGCCCTCATGTAGCCTTCTTAATCATTCCCATACGTAGGTGTTAACCTTAAACGGCACACCTGCAATAAATACAAAATTAACGAAGATGGCAACCCCCGCATTTTTCGACATTTTGGCAAATTAGTCACTCTCCTCTTTGACAAACTTAATAAGATATATGGTATTTGCCATCTCGGTGAACTGATCTTCCAGATTCGACTTGGCAAAATGGGATATGTACAAGCCCAACCTTTATCGTTATGAGAGAAGGTGCAGGTGCGCCTCTGCTGCATTTGCACCATCTCGTTCTTGCGTTATTTTCAAAAGATGAATGAAGACCAAGATTTCTTAAGCACTTTATGTCGAAACTGTTGACCGTCGTGCGCAGCGATTGGACCTTAGATATGCGGCAGACCCTGGGTTATTCTATTACAAAGTGTTCCGTTGTTGTATACTTGCAGAAACAGTGAATAACTGAATCCCTAGGTTTAAAGCTAGCCCATTTTCTGATTTATTCAAAAACCAAAAGATGTTAAGCACTAACTGAGAGAAAAACTATGAAAACTAATTTCTTATTTTTTTATTAACTTCGATTTTTATTCTCTCTCATAGTTTATTGAAAAAGTATTTATTTATAATAATTATCTTTAAACATTTACCTTTCTTCAATTGCTATGTCTTTACGCGACGAATAAGTAAATCGAATAAAAGTTAGTTTTTAATATCACTAAACGACATACCTTTATGAAAAATATTTTATTGGATTATAAATACATATATAATTTAAAAAATTATTTTGTTAGACCATCATGCTAGTCAATATCAGGTTCAAGTTTTATCTTTCGCCAATAACTCCTACCATCATCTTCAGAAGCTAAAGGCAGCAGGTTACTTATCGTTTTCTGAAATTATTTTACTAATCCTTTTTATTATTATTTTACTAATCCTTTTCATTCATCATCTTTAGAAGACAGTTAGTTTTCTTCGTTTATTCTATTTCTGCATATTTTTTTAAATTACATAATGATTAATTTCACAACATGCTGTTTAAATTTACACTCATTTGACAAATTTAACGTTTTAAATAGTTTTAATGACGTTCTTTGCTATTTACTTACTACATAAAGTACTAGACAGCTTCCACAAAAGACAGTTACCTCGATTATGTTTTTGCTTAAATAATATGTTACTCACTTTGAGATTGTTTAATGTTCCAATCATACGGATTGTCGACATTTCTTTTTGAGGACTTTAATGTTCCATCCATAGTTTTGTTAATTTCACGAAGCCCGGCGTCTTTGTAAAGTTTGTAAGTTTCAAGTATAGCATTATCGGTTTCATTTCGATATGCATATAGAAAACAGGACGGAGTCTTCGAAATGGTTCGAATTTTATGGAACGCAGCACTTGGTAAATGTACGTGCTGACCGGCGTTTAGTCTTACAACTCGTTTCTGTTTATTTTTCTTTGGAATTTCAACTTTAATTTTACCATCGATTACAATCAGCGCTGTATTCATGTGGACGTCAATGTAGTTTTCCAACGTCAAACCTCAAAATATACTGCAATAGTCAACCAGTAACAATATTCTAGTCGTAATATGATTCAATACGGTCTCTACATATTTTTAATTAATTCAATGTCAATATTTTGACTGAAAATCTATTCGTTGCGCGAACAACAATTTCGCAATTTTAGGCATTTACCGTTCTTATTGACGACATTAAAACGTTCTTCACTACTCTGTTCTCGCTGTCCTTGTCCTAGCTAGTTCATGAACTACAAATTTATATAAATAATATCAAATATACTACATTAATTCCACATCTACTATTGCAATAATCCCAAGTCTCGACATTCTAGATAGTAAATTAGATGTTTTATTCAAATCAAAAATACTTATTAATATTCAATAGGCTAACTGAGTCTACTTATTTCATATTGCAAATTAAAAATAATGCAAAATAAAAGTTAAATAGTTAAATAATAAAAAATTAATTAATAATAAATAATTGTTATAAGATTTTATATAATTTATATCAAGATGAATTATAAACTGAAATTAAAAATAAAAATCAATTTTTATGAATTGACTAATTGACAACAAACTATGTATCAGAATAAGAATTAGAGGTCATCAGGAGGAAGTGCTCTGCTATCAGGTTTCGGCCCCTAACTCCTCTACCCAACATAGCAGCGGGGCCAAATACATGCTAATGATGTATTTCCTCTGAAATAACTATCTAGTATCTTATTCTAATACAAAGTATATTATTTATTATCCATCCATAAAATTTGCCACTTAAGAGTTTTAAATTATTCTTTATATTATTGTGTTGATTTATATATCATTGTGTTGATTTGAATTTCAATATATGAGTTTCATATAATAAATAAAAATTTTATTAAAGTAATGATAAATAAATAAAAAATTAAAAAATAATAATAATAAATAGATAACCAACAATTTATTAGATATGATAAATTAAAAATCAACAATTTATT
>WNNJ02002098.1:0-120398 GCA_012934845.2 Pomphorhynchus laevis | reverse complement strand
AAGTCTAATGCACGTGTAAATGTTGTGCATAATCGTGACTTCAAGTGTGCAAGCTTATTCTTGAAAGCTTCATTTTTCCTTTGTAATGAGAGCGAACAGCTCAGTTTGCCCCCTCGCAACTCATTTCCTTTTAATCCAGAAGAATATGTATCCGAAATAAGCTGTGAAGCATTTAACTCGGGATCACTCACGAAAAAAGGATCGGCAATGCCAATTCCACCCAGTCTTGCAGGCAGTGTAAGTACCGCAATTGTATCCTCGTCCATATCCTGGTTCAATATCGCTGGAAGCAATCGTTTTAGTATCGCATCACGGAGAGGGACAATGTCAGAAGATTGACAATCCGTAGTTCGAAGAAAGTGAAGCCATTTCCCTTGTGTGGAGTGTCTTAGTCCTGCAAATGCCACCTGAGGATCGTATGTTGACACTTCTATCAGCCTATCAATGAGAGTAACCAACTCCGATACTTTTTGCCGAGTCTTTCGGCTTACATAATCCTGCGTTCCGATCAACGCTCCAAGAATTTCTAAGCCATGGTAATTCACCCTTATCCCATCCAATTCTCCTGTGTTGTACGATAGCATGTGGTGAAGCAACAATTGTGTTTTTCTTTCGTTAACGTAGTATCCGAAAGATGGTCCCGAATTCTTCAATAACGTCCATACTTTAGAGAGATCTTCTGGCGTTCCGATAAAGTTGGCGTCATCGGCATATTACTTTTGTAACACACTGGGACAGTGCTCTTTTATCAGTTTGATCAATGGTATTGAAGCCTCTGCAAACGCCGCCCTCGCTAATGGATCACCCTGAGTGACGCCCTCGCATGAATAAAGTATGTCATTATCTACGACCAGATGCGCATCTGTTGAATATACATTCCGTAGCGTCTGGGCAATGGATGGGCAAGTATACTGAATGTTGTGGATGATCATGTGTCTGTTGATGCTGTAAAATGTATTTTTTGCGTCGACTGCCAAAATTCCGTAATTTGGATTATTCGCATATTTATCCCTTGGTGAATGGACCACGTGATCCAGTCCGCTCCGTTGTGAAGCACACATCTGTGTTGTTCCTGCGGCATATTGTAAATCGTGTTTTATGTGGTTAAGGATTGCCTTGCCCACGATCCGACGTGCAACATCCGCCACCCCGATCGGCCTCACACCTCCACTTTCTTTGGCTAGAGCAATTAACCTGCATGGCACAAAGCCTTCCATAATCGATGGATGAACGCTTGCGGATGCGATGTGCTTTGTAAAGTCGTCGAGAGCGTTAGCTAGGGTTTTAGAATACCTAGAGAACATCGTAAGCATCCTTCGCCATGCAGCTGAATCAAGCCCTGACGGTCATGCACTGCCTGATGTCTTTTTTGCTGCGCGTATTATAGAGTCACCATCAATATCGAGAAATAACGAGGAATGATGCTCCCGGGCTTCCGGAATCCTTTTCTGGAGGAGAACCTCATCCACTGCTGCAACTGGATCCGAATGTAATAACTGAGGTTATCTTACGGATATCCCATTTATAACTGTACATGTAGGTGAAAATGTACCCCTTGACTTGCTTTCCAGAATCGATGCCGCAGCCCTTACTTTTCCGCTGGACATCAATCGACAGTATAGTTTAATCACTTCCTGCTCTTTCGCAACTGAATTTAAATTTTTGTTTTCTAAACGTTCCTGCAGTATAGAGCTTCGTTGTAAAGTTCGCTTATCTTATCGTTTTCCCATTGTTGCATTCTCCGTTCCAAAACTTTACGGTTTGTCGATATTTTACATGTTGGAAGCTTTTGAAGTACGCACCTTGTAAAAATTGTAGCGGTTTTCAGACAATTATTATTCGGGTGATCTTGATCGACAGCACTCTTGTAAAATGAAGCAAGGGTTTCTATCGCCGTGTTGCTTGTGTTGCATTTTGGCAGGTTGATCGTGCTTGGTCTCCAGTGTATAACTTCTTCGTAAATGTTCTGCATAATCATTTCTTTTGAAGTATTTGGTATATATCAGGATTCTGTAATCGTATAGTCGTTAAAACGTACTTGTGGTTTTTCTGAAATTATTTTGAGTGAGTCATCGTCAGTTACTGCAGCGGTGGTATGTCCTCGATTATTGCAATTCGTAGCAGCACAGTCCGTGCAATGTTTCGATGCCTTTGCGCATTTGCAACCATTGCAGACTGCGTTCTGTCCGTTACATCCGCAGCATCTGAGGGAGCTGCGGGGTTTCCCTTTTGTCATTACAGGATTGTGTAATACAGGATTGTGTTGTAAGTAGTTTATTAAGCAGCCAAGAAAGTTCAAACTCGATCGGATTGTGACTGTCTATATTGCCAAGACTGAACAATGTTTATTGTAATTTGTGTAAGAACTATAATAACCAATACTTTTTTAACGTCATTATAAAAAGTAATAATATATTATAATAACATTATATATAATATTATATATAATATATTATATATAATATTATTAAAATATTATATAATAATAAGGATTTTATTACATAACATAACAACCGATAACTAAATAAATAACAGAAAGGAAAAGAGTCAGAGTCACAAAAAAACTTGTCAACTGTAGATTCAATGATCTGTGCTAACTTCTTCCCAAATAAATGTATCAAATCCACTGGGATCTGAGTCCTCCAACCAATCCAACACGCCGCTCTCCGACTGAACCACCCGGGGTCTTTCACCCCATACGAAGAGACAAGTCGGCGCGGACTATGTTAAGCAAGCGAGATACGATGAGCTTAAGAAACCTTAGTCTTTGCTCTGGGGGACGTCCTCTAGAGAAGAAGACTAATACCGAGATAGCCCAGGTGCCCCAGAGGCGCACCTGAGTTTTCTTATTCAACGACAGATGCTGGGACGGTTTCAGAGCCCAACTAGCTCTCTTCAGGATACGTTTTAGTCTATCCAGGTCAGCTTTCGCCGACCAGTTCACCGAAACGGTGAACCACAGGTATTTTACTCTACTTGTGAAGGTAGGGAGTGGATCATAGGCAAAAATGGAGGCAAGAGCAAAGAGTGCTAGTCTCTTAAGCTTTTGCTTCGTCGCAGGAGAGCCATGAAAGACAACCACCTGCGAGTTGGCGGAGTTTAGAACAAGATTGGACATGGGTAACTGGTCTTTTTATCTTAAAAAACTACGGCTGATGCTAGAGACTACGTCCAACAGGGCTGTGGTTTCATCAGCGTACACCACTATACGTTGTTCCCGTTGTTTAAATATTCTGAAGAGATTAATGTTAGCAGCAAGATATAAGATAGGAGAAAGAGGGGAACCTTGAGGCACACCCGTAATAGGGTAGAACTGACGCGCATCAGGGTCGTCTTCGTAGTAGAATCGCTTGGTATACACAGTATCTCCACTCTGTTAACAATTCTCGCAGGCAACCCGAGGTACCTGAGAAAAGAGATAACAAAAGGAATGGAGATGCAGTCAAATGCAGCAGAAAAGTCAAACAGCCACAGCAAGTTGATGACTATTCTCCCGACAGAACTGTTGCACTTCACCTACTGCTAACTGAACCGAGCGACCTTTGACGAACCCATGGAAACCAGGTGGGATTAAATTACGGCTACTAAAATGATCGCGGATTCTACGCGCAAGCGCATTTTCGTAGATCGATACGAGGGAATTTTGAATCGAAATGGGCCGCAGGTCTTTAGGACATAAGACCAGATATTTTTTGGGTAAAGAAATTCTACGACTAATGTTGATGCCGGCCACATCGGATGGGGTGGCTTATAGCACTGTGACGGCCACCTCCCTTTTTTGATCGGCTGTCAAAAGCTGACAGACACGAGAAGAGAGAAGAACGACGGTTTTGGAGGTGCCCGGAAGAGGCGCCCCAGGCATTGAGTATATCTGGGACAGATACATCTCTACTCCTGAAGTCACCCTAAGGAGGGATTGGTTGTGGTGATTGAGTGGATCCATAATTGTGTAGGGAAAGTGACTCCTCCAAAACTTTGTCAAGGCCTATACTACCAATCCACCCAGACGCTCTATCCCTCCAACAAACAAACTTATCTTTCTTGAATATCTTCCAAAAGGTAAACTGAGAAGGGTCAAGACGAGCAATACTCGCCCTATCCTTACTCAGCTGGAACCAGAATCTGGTACGCCAGTATTCTTTCGAGAGCGTCTGTTTGGCAGAAGAAGACAGGTCAGGGAGATGAAGTAGTTTAGCTAGGACCTTGAGTTTTGTCGGAGTGGGACTGAAAATACGACCTTTATAGGTAGTCGATCAAATCGCGGTGGCTTGCGAAGAGAGATAGGAATTAAATCCGGTTAAACTCTCATTGCCAATTCTGGGGAAGGGCTGGATCGCTGCTTGGAAGAAAACCACCCTGATGGGATCAAAGTGGAATCTTCTACGAAGCAGGGAGTCCTCTTCTATCCGCCAACGAATCAGGTCATGAGAGCTGAACAGATGTTGCCGCGATTGCTCCATACAGAAGGGTTTAAGCAACCACTTCTCGTGGAGCAATAATAAGTCGAGGAGTGAATTGGTTGTCGTGCAATGAAAGCAGGGGGACGGATGTTTATAAATAAGATAACTGTTCCTGGCTCTGCGGAGTGCTGCATTAATTTAACGACCAGTTCTGTTGTTGAAGTCACCTAGTACCATGTCATAGCCGCCATCAATTATCCCATCCAGGAGGTCACGGTTCTTGTGAATATCTCCTGAACGAATATAGACGTAGGCTAGACTGAGGCGTTTACCGTTCTTGACGAGTGAAACTACTAAACAAGGCAGTGCTGGACTAGAGTAAATTAAAATGAGGGTGGATCTTAAGGAGTATTTAACTAAGGTCAAGAGTCCTTGAGATGAAGAGGTGTGAGGAGGGGTTATATACGGAGTTTAGTGGGTATAAATGTGCTTAGGGATAAATCGAGTAATGTCCTGAAGGAGACGGATAGACCGCGTCTCCTGAAGAACTATAACATCTGCGTCTCTACCAGATAGAAGCCTAAGGGCAGAAGCCCACACCCGAATTCCACTGAAGGATATTCAGTGAAAAAGGCTCGGGCTTACTCACTATTGTGATGGATTAGTTGGATTGGCAGCCGACAACCTAGACTGGGCCAGTAGTAGGATGGTTACCCCCTTACAACCAGCCACAGCCTCGGGTGCCGTCCCCTGTGCGACACTATCTTCTTTTCCCGGAGATCTTAAGGAAGAGCCTTTAATAAGCTTCAATGGCGGAACTTTAGGGACCGAAGCCCCTCTTTTCTTAGATCTTTGAACAGCCGGAGATGCAGGAATCGACGGCGCACAAAGGATGGAATTGACAAGATTTCGAATCAAGTTCTCCATGGACGCCTGCGTTGTCTTCTTGGATTCGGAAATGAGCCGAATGATGTCATGATACTTCATTATCCCAGTATTCTGGTTATTATTGCTAGATGCCGCCACAAAGGATACCATACGAGCACTCCTAAAGTGATTTTTATATTGTATGAAAACTCGACATTTTCTGGACCACGCCGGGTGGTCCAGTCCGCAATTAATGCATTTAGCAGTATTATTACAACGAATCCCAGCCAGTAAATCCAGACAAGACTCGGAACCACAAACCCCACAGACATGAGGGGATTTGCAATTTGATCTCCAGTGCTCTTACTTGTGGCACCCACTACAGTGGGTGCCACAAGTGAAACTCCCTCGTCGCCAGTTGCCATAACACAATTAAACAAAGAAAGTTTTTACTGCATCCACAAACACACTTAATGTCACAAAATGCGTTACTTATAGTCAATTGTTAGGACGCCGCTCAACGTGTGTTTAGTGATGGCGGTTGGTCACTGTTTGCGGTTAGGTTGAATGAGCGTTTGCTTATTGATTGTGCCGCCGCTGCTGTCACAGTAATTAGTTGCATTCTTTATTGGTAACCTATTTTCAACGAATCAAAATCGCTAAAATTTTTACCAATTAAGAATACGTCTGAAAATATTACATCTAATTGAGGCTAGAGCTTTTATACTGATCAAGCGTGTTTGCTTATAAACAATTGTATATGCTTTATTTTACTCCGTATGAATAATGAATAATATTATCAATTGCATTTTTGTCCGTGATTTGAGAACTATTTTATTTAGTTTATACGTAGTTTTTTACAATATCTTTTTCGCTACCAAACTGAAACGAGACAACAAATTCCACCACTGGAAAAGTAACCGTTGAGAATAACTGCTCAGCATGAGTTACTAGCAATTAGCTGACTCAGTTACTCTTGCAAAATAGTCTTTATTGAAGAATTCTCAAAAAATATCCATTAATTCCTTTTTGCTATAATACCATTTAGGTACTGATGCATTCTCACCGCTTTGGTCATTACTAAATAACAGTAATTTAATATCACTGATATTGATTTATAAGGTTTTAGATCTTTATGAGGCTTTAATTTCACATCTTTTTAAATGTAACAGAAAAAATTGTATAGTTTGTGATGTTATAAATAATAATAATTGTATCGTAAGTAATACGACAAACAAATGTTTTTCATTAAATATTAATAATAATTGTAACTGCAATACCGCAGGTCTAGTGTATCTAATACAATGCACATGTGGATAGCAATATATAGGAAAAACATATCAAATGTTAAAAACTAGGTTTAGGCAACACATATATAATATACAGCATAATATTTTACAACATATTTTTGAAGAAAATAAGCCAATATTAAATCAAAAACTATTAGAAAGAGAAGATTTTTGGATTAAAACGCTTAATTCCATTTCCCCATTTGGATTGAATGACGTGGTACAAGGAATTGGCAAAAGTAGTATAGTAAATAATAAACAACTCTATTATAATAATACGGAATAAGAAAACTAGAGAAAAATGTCTAGTCGAATATTTCGATTTATGTTGCTAACGTCAATAACAACCAAACACTCTTATGTGAAAGCACTAACCGAATCGAGTTTATCATCTCGTTAGGTTTTTTTGATAAAACGTTATATCTATATTTCGTATTAATTATTTAAATAGTCATTTAAAAGTATGTTTAGAAACTAACTAAAAGTCAAATTTCCAAGGCCACAAAATAGTAAAAACAACCACACTATGCTGAAGTGTAGCTTATCCCTTAGCAAAATAAACTTCATTATTAACTGTTACATTTGTCTTTGCAGAGCTTATTTTGTTCGCGGACATTCAGTTACATCCCAATATTGATAGACTATGTGACGTCGTCACTTTAATATATTCCATAAGGACTCTGGCTAAATGCACTTCCGCTTAGATTTGATGTGATACATAGATTGAGTCACTATTAAGATACTTAAATCCTGAAATCATACATCTTATTTCCAATTGGAATTCTTTATATCAAAGGTAACAATTTGCCTTTTGAACGAATCGTTGAGGCCACTAATGGTTTTTAAAATGTTAGTTGAAGCGCTAATTAGTTATGCACTACATAGATTATTTGAAATCCATGGTGTCATAATAACTTCAATGCACATAACAGGATCCTTAGATTGGCATTAACAGGACAAAATTGCTCATGACGATACGGTTCCACTTGAACGTAGACTATTGGATAATAATCTTGTACAACGTGCACTTGCACCCAAGATTATATAATATTGTATAATAAGCGAAAGGTAAGCACTTTTATTTGATAGAATATAGAGGCCTTATCAAATTAGCATGATGATTTTTCTAAATTTAGTACATATGTTAGGTCACTCTTCATATTACCGCGTTTAATGTTATATATGTTGTGAGATGCGCTTTTCATATCCTTGTCCAGTTTGGCCGAAATAAGAGGCAGAAAAGTTATCACATGGTATCTTATAAACAACAGAATAATTATTAAATTTTGTTTTTAATTTAAAAATATTATGTAATTTAGGTATTTTTTTATTATAAATTCCACATCCGTAATATTATTGGATATTTTATTTTTATATATAAATTTATTAAATAAGGAATTCCATACAATCCTGAAATCATATATCTTCTTTTTAATTGGATTTCGTTTTTACGTGAACGTACACTATTGGATAATAATCTTGAACGACGTACACTTGCGGCTAAGAATATAGCGAAGATAAATATTGTTCATGGTAGCTGAATATTGTCTAATTGTTTAAATTAATCATCTATTACTCATTAAATTAAATGGAAATACCCCAGTGTATAAAAACTTTCTCGTATTTAAGTAATATGTACAACATGGAATTTGACTTATATGCGCATAGTGAATTCCTTTCAGAGGTATACTGATGATTAAGTACTATCGAAGTGGTGTAGCTACAGGGCCACACTGATGAGACCACCCTGTAGTGATGAGTAAACTAAGGTCGAAATGCTTCATTGGAAGCTAGGCGTCTGTGGTAGGCGCATTTCGGGTTAAGCTTCCTAACGAAGTTTGTAAAAAAGGATGCAAGTTTATACTTTCCTGTTTGTGTTAATTAAAAAATGTTGTATAAAATTCTTTCTTATTAATATACGTCACCAATAGTTTCAATTTCGTTGATCGATGTAGATTAGAAATATTATAGACAATTCAATTTATTACTTAATAAATTCGAACCTATTTTATATTTAAAATTTATTACTTACAATAATGAACTGTCTCTAAATACCTAGTATTTTCAAATTTAGATATGGAATCTGCATACTATAATAATAAGATTTTCTTAATAAGTAAATATACAGTTAAAGAAATGGTAGCATCAGAAATGAAATAAAAGCATATTTATGTTCCATCGAAGATTATATGTTCACTATCTCCCAATCCGTAGTGGGATCAGTTCACGAAAGTTCACACCAACGTGTAATCTTCCAATTAATTCACTCAGGATCTTCTGCACACCTGAGGTCCCGATCACGGTGTACGATAGACGGTATTTGTAATATAATATGCATAAGAAATCTAAGTATTTGTTTAGGGATGCGTTCACTAGAAAATAAGACTAATCCCGAGTTGGGTCAGGGTTATTAAAGACGCACATGAACCTTCTCTCTTAATTACAGATGCTGGGCCAGTTTCAGAGTCAATCTTGCTCTCTTCAGGAAATTCTTGAATCTATTCAAGTTAAATCCGACAGCCTTATTCACAGAAATGGTGAAATCCAGGTATCTTACTTTATGTGTAAAGAAAAGTAGGAATTGTTTCGTCATAATGGAGGAGAAGGCTGAGATTGCTAATTTCTTAAACTTTTTCCTTGTTACAGTTGTGCAATCAAAGATCTTTGCCTTGAAAGGATTAAAAGGATGATGGATTGGGCTAACTCCACTTTCTATCTTCAATATAAATGGCTGATTTTTGAGACGACATTTTTACACCTTTTTACCTGGTAATTTATTTAATAGCTATGTAATGTGAAAATATACTATTTATTTATTTTTCCTGTAAATTCTCCTCTCAATTATAAAACTGTTCTTTATTGATTATAGTTCTTGGCCAATTATAGTCAAAGTATTTTTGAGATTTAAAGTATTTAAAAAGTATTATAGTATTTAAAATATTTGTTATTGTATTATTGGGTAAGGTTGTAAAATTGATAATTGTTGTACAATAAAAATGCAGTATAGCCAACGGAGTTAATAAAAATAATATGAAAATTTCGCTAACCGCGAAATGAAAACAAAATTAAATTATTTATTTTAGATTATATTATTGAAGAAAATAAATCGAGGATTGGATAACGTGGTACACGGAATTGGCAGTAATATAATAAATAAAAGACGAACCGAAGGAAGAAATAAAAAACAAACATTATGAAAAATACACGCTAGCCATGAAAAAAAATATAAATTATTTATTTTATAACGTATTATTAAAGAAAATAAATTGATGATTGGATGACGTGGTACAAGGAATTGGCAGAAGTAGTATAGTGAATAATAAACAATTATATTATAATTCGGTTGAAAACAATTCAAGAAGTCGGCGAGACTTTTTGAATTGTTGGCGTATTTTCTCTTTTCATGGTAAGTGTATAGGTACGTTGACTCGTTGAAATAAGACAGCGACAAATGACTACATACACATATGCCCAATATGGACCGACATGTCTTATCCCACAGAGATCATCATTGCAACATATACAACTTACTTTTTCAAGCTCATACGCAATGAATTCTTGTACTACATGTGGCGTATTATTGTCATGCCTCCTACTCTACATCAAAGAAAACATGTCTTACCGAATGTACTTCTCCACATGAACAAAACGTATGCCCATCTCTGGACCATAGATTGTAACACACTGGTAACACAGTGTGTTAACTCACTGTGACATTGTAACACTGTAACACAGACAAAGCGTCATAAAATTCCTGCTTGGATAACAAGTCGTTTCTGTTTGAACGATCTAACAGATAACCAAGAAAAAGAAATTCCCATGACGCACACCCCAGAAGAAGATTCGTAACTTAATCAAATTCAGATATTTTCATGATTCTCATGATTCTCATTGTGTACATATCATGCAATAAACTCTGACTTGGTGAGGCTTTTACTATGTAGACCGTTAAATAGAGGCTAACACATTACTCGCGATCTAGCGTATTCGAGCTCAAAATGAACCCGAAGATCATTGATTATCAGACCGCCATACGTACGGGGAAGTGTTAATACACCATAAAAAGGTGAGAACTCGCATGTTCGAGACAAATTACAGATGATACAAGTGTATTAATTACTATTGAAGAAATATCACGAAACACGACTGATGATAAGGAACGTTCGTTGCAAATAATTCTATTTGAATTGAATCGAGTGATTCAATGCCATACATGCAGCATGAGAATGAATGTTTAAAAGATCACTTAATTTATAAAGGATCAAGCACCATTTCGTGACTCTTTCTGGCACATGCTTATTGATAAACTCTTTTCCTTCGACTGGAGAATCAAGAATCACAAGCCCATAATCAACCCCTATCATTATCGATTTCACAACGTTTATGTAAGCCCGGATCTCTCACCACCTAAGGTGGAAGCACTAAAATTACTCAGGAAACAATTGCACGAAAAAGGTTTGGCGGATTCTTCGCATAAATTTATAATTCGCAATAACCGAGTTATTCGTTTGCAAAAAAATCATTTAATATCCGCCAAAATTCAACCAAATATATCACCACCCTCCATATGACATCATGATAAATCGCAAACAACAACGAGGCGAAAATTGTCTGATTCTCCCTCCTCTTCCTTGGGTTGTTTCGCGCCATTTAACTCCAAATCATCCTCCCTAAATTCTCTTTCTAGATACTTACTTAACATCAGTCTCATCAACATTCGTTCCTTATTTCACAAACTTGACCTTGCACTCGAAGTCTTCCAAAATAACTCACTTTCACTTCTCTGCCTAACCGAATCTTGGTATTCCACAAATGACATATCCATTCGAAGACTAGTATCCCTTAACCTAAACGTTGCTGAACGTACTCGACATGGTGATCCAGGAAGCATCAACCATGGTGGTCTACTTTCCTTTTCTTTGCCCGCTATATCGTTACATGTTCTAAACTTTTCAGTTGCCCCTACGTCATTCGAGCTGATGTGCTTTAACGCTGAACACTCCAGTAGACGAATTTGTTTCGCCCTTATCTATCGACCAGGCTCATCTGAGCCATGTCGTACATTCTTTGACGAACTCTTTGATATGCTCTCTAACCTAAGCATTACATCATCTCCCGTCATTATTCTTGGTGACCTCAACATTCGACTTGACAGACCATCATGCGCTCACTCGTCACACCTACTCAAAACATTATCAGACTTTGGCTTCAGATATATCCTAACTGAATACACTCATATCCAAGGTGGCACCATTGATTGCATCTTTGTTCGATCATTATCTACTTGCAGCACCGTTTCTGTGAAAGATGTGGGCCTATCCGACCATTACCTTCTCACCATTAACATTGAAACCAATGATCCTCCACACCCTACTCATCCCCATATATATCGTCCATGGAAACAACTTGATCTAAATAACTTGCGTATAAACCTTCTCTCGTCCCCATTCCTAAATTTTGCCGCCTTTACTAACACTTCACTTGACGACTTAACCAACATGTACAGCACTGAACTTATCGGCATACTCGATATGATTTTGCCGTTCAAACAATGCACGCCTCGCTGCCAGTCAGGAGCGCCCTGGTTCGATAGCGATTGCCGAAGAGCAAAGCGCTTCTTACGACACCTTCACTGAATGCACTCAAGATTCCGTCGTCGTAATATCACCAAGCTATTAAACTCATCTTACTCAGAATACCTCGAATTTCGACGCAAATACAGACATCTTCTGAAATCAAAATGCTCCTTATACTGGCAAAGCAAAACATCTTTGCGTGACAATCATCAACACACGTGGAAATCTTTTAAAAACCTTTTGGGTAGGAACAAATCCGTCACGTATATCTCTATCTCTTCCAACGAATTCGCATCTCATTTGCAACGCAAAATAGCTCGAACTTTGACCTCAATCCACGTACCATTATTTTCTAGTTTCTCCTTCTTTTCACTTTTATCTATCGAAAGCGTATCTGATGCCCTAGCACGATTACCCAATTCAACCTCTACTCTCGATCTTGTTCCAACATACATTCTAAAGTTACTAAGTGACACCATCAGCCCTTATCTCACAAGTGTCTTCAACAAGTCTATCCATTTATCACACTACAATCATCGTTCAAACATGCCATAGCTTGCACATTATTAAAGAAGCATCATCTTGATCCCAGTTCCGCCTCCTCCTATAGACCTATATCAAACCTTCCGACCATCTCAAAACTTTTCGAGTGTATCATCCTCAGACAGTAAGCAACTACATATCATCAAATTCTGTTTCCACCTTTTCAATCTGCATATCGACCACAACATTCTACTATGACCGCATGCACATAACTCTCCAATGATCTACTTCTCGCTCTTGACAAACATTTAGTAAACCTTGTAATTTCACTTGATTTATCCTCCGCCGTCGATGTAGTTGATCACACTATACTTCTCTCATGTCTCAGGCAACGTTACTGCTTCTCGTCTCATGTCATTTCTTGGTTCAAATCCTACCTCTCAAAGCGCTCTTATCACGTAGTCTCCAACTCCAACTCTTCTGCGCCGGTTCCTCTCAGCTGCGGTGTACCACAAAGATCCGTTCTAAGGCCGCTTATTTTCACCCTTCTTCTTGGTGATTTATCTTTTATCGTGGTCCTCTTTCGGCTTTGAAGTTATCCAGTACGCTGACGATATAGTAATCTATGCATCATGCACACTCACATCTACATCCAACCTCGCTTCCGATGAATCGTCTTGCCTCTCTGCTATTTACGCATATCTTTGTTCAATACGTATGTTTTAAACAACGAGAAATCTAGCATGATGTGGATAGCACCACGCCACTCTTACGCCCTCGATTTTCCAGTATGCATACACAATTTCCGTCTACCAGAAGTGATTATCATGACAATTATCGGTGTCCCTTTTGACAATAATATCTCGTTTCTGCCTTTTATTCGTAGCAAGATCAGTTCATGCTCCCTCATCCTCCGTGACATCCGAAGTGTCCGTAGAAACCTCGACGTCAAATCGACAGCAATTTTAATCTCCAGCCTTTTCATGCCTCGTCTAGAATATTGCTTAGGTCTTCTCGTAAACTGTCCAGCATACCAATTTCACTATTTACAAAGGATTCTGCACACGGCTGATAGTCATCTTCCGCCTCCGCAAGTACGACCACATATCCAACACCCTCCGCATCCTTAACTGGCTCGACATTCCGAGCCGCATAACCTCTCAAATTCTCACACTTGCATGGCAAATCAAATTCCGGCACAACCCTCCTTATCTATATCTTCCTGATAGCGCATCATATATGACGACTGGTCTCTCCCTAAGAAGTCATCGCTCCTACTCGCTTTTCGTCCCCCGTCACAACAGTAATCACGGATATCGTGCGTTCACCATCGCGGCACCACGCCTTTGGAACAAACTTCCTCGTGACACAAAATCATTGACGTCGCTTAGACACTTCAAAACTTCCTTGATCGACTTACTTCTTGCAAACGAACTAAAATAACACTTTCAGCCGCAATCAATTCAATAACTCTACATACAAGTTCAAACATTCATCGAGCATAAACTTGTCTTTTAATTTTTATAGTGGGTATGTAAGTGGTTCTATTCACCACAAAGGCCACTCTAAATAAATTCTATTCTATCATAATCTGTGAACCTGTCAACTTAAAATATTGTACTTGTTTTAGTTAATTAAATAACCGAACTTTGTTTCATATTTACGAATCAAATACTATATACGCTCGAAATAATAATTAAGATTACAAATACAATTCCAATCATCAACAAATCAAGGTAATCACCTTGGGTGAAACCTTCTTCGCTAAAAATCCTGTATTTTTCAATGTATAATGTAATTGACTCATAATGTAATTGTTATAACGATTATTCAAAACACAGGAAAGTGCTCGGCATAGTACAAGCACCCTGTTAATTGTATTAAAGGATTGTTTGCATCTAATTGAAAGACACATAATGTATCATTTGAACAAAGTTTTCATGGATTGAATGAATTGCTGTTTTGACACCGCATCGTTGACTAGCGCAAAGTTAAATGTTTGTGAAAACCGGTTGTAGATATTTCCCTATTAGCTTAATCAGTACCTTACATATGATTTGACGACTTACCTTCCCAATGCCTATTGGTTTTACGCCCGGTTGTTTGTTTAAAGGGATTAGCCTGCTAGCCGTAAAAGCCCCTGTCATTTGAATCAATATATTGTAAAGCAATTTTAATTGTGAAATACGCTAAGCATGAAACTAGTTGAGATGAAGCAGTACCAAACGAACACAGCATACTACGCCAAAAGTTTGTATATGTACCTGACGGGCCTGCACAACAAAGTGTTCCCTTAAATAAAATTTTGGTATTTATTTAATTTTGATATTATATATAATTTTGTATTGTAAAAAAAATATAATACATTAAATAAAATAATTCGTTCCTATTGTACTGCTGATTGGATCGGGAACTAATTCGTGTTCACGTTTGTTGTTGTTTGATGCCCTCTCAATTCACATTGTGTGGCTTTTGGCTTCTGTAATGCAAAAGTAGTTATATTCGTGCTTTCGTCATTTACCATTGGTGTTGAATCCATTTCCATTGTATGAATTCATTTCCGTGGGTCATATTTTGTTAGGTAAACGTAGCAATGCATCAGCGTATACATTTGTAACTCCGGAAATATGCTTGATATCAGACTGGTATTCAACTACTTTTGGAGATCATCGGATGATAATTATATTCATAATAATAAGGATTTTATTACATAACATAAAAATATAATATAACATAAATATAATATAATATTACATAACATATAAATATAAATATAACATATAACATATAACATATAAATATAACATATAATACATTAAATAATGAAATTTTAAGAATTGCAACAATATGTAATGATATTGGCTTTCTTCAAAATCATTTAAATAATTTAATAGATACATATTTTAAAATAGGTTACTATAAAAATAACATCAAGCAGAAAATAGTAAAATATATAAATCAACACAATAATATAAAGAATAAATTTAAAATCTTAAGTGGCAAATTTTTATGGATGGATAATAAATAATATACTTTGTATTAGAATAAGATACTAGATAGTTATTTCAGAGGAAATACATCATTAGCATGTATTTGGCCCCGCTGCTATGTTGGGTAGAGGAGTTAGGGGCCGAAACCTGATAGCATAGCAGTTCCTCCTGATGACCTCTAATTCTAATTCTGATACAACGTCTGTCATTTATTAGTCAATTCATAAAAATGACGTTTATTTTAAATTTCAATTTTTTAACTTGATTTAAATTATAGAAAATCTAAAAACAATTATTAATTTTATTATTTAATTATTAAATTTTGATTTAGCATTATTATGTTTTGTTTATTTTATAATTATATTAAATACGTAGACTCAGTTAGCTGATTTAATTTAAGCAGTCAATATTCATCCATAAGGTATCAGGAATCACCGAAACACTCGCGCCGGTGTGTTTCTAACACACCGGCGCGAATGATATGTTCTAACTTCTTCCCAAATAAAGGTCTCAAATACACTGGGATCTGAGTCCTCCAACCAACCCAACACGCCGCTCTCCGACTGAACCACCAAGGGTCTTTCACCCCCCGAAGAAACCAGTCGGCGCGGACTATGTTGGGCAATCGAGATACGAGGAGCTTAAGAAACCTTAGTCTTTGATCTGGGAGACGTCCTCTAGAGAAGAAGACTAATCCCGAGATAGCCTAGGTGACCCAGAGGCGCACCTGAGTTTTCCCATTCAACGACAGATGCTGGGCCGGTTTCAGAGCCCAACTAGCTCTCTTCAGGATACGCTTTAGTCTATCCAGGTCAGCTTTCGCTGACCAGTTCACCGAAAGGGTGAATCCCAGGTATTTTACTCAACTTGTAAAGGTAGGGAGTGGATCATAGGCAAAAATGGAGGCTAGAGCAGAGAGTGCTAGTCTCTTAAGCTTTTGCTTCGTCGCAGGGGAGCCATGAAAGACAACCACCTGCGATTTGGCGGAGTTTAGAACAAGATTGGACATGGGCAACTGGTCTTTTAATCTAAAAAAGAAATGGCTGATGCTAGAGACTACGTCTTTACACCTGCGTTCAGAGAACAGGGCTGTGGTGACATCAGCGTACACCACTACACGTTGTTCCAGTTGTTTAAATATTTTGAAGAGATTAATGGAGGCGGCAAGATACAAGATAGGAGAAAGAGAAGAACCTTGAGGCACACCCGTAATAGGGTAGAACTGACGCGCATCAGGGTCGTCTTCGTAGTAGAATCGCTTGGTATACAACAGTATCTCCACCCTGTTAACAATTCTCGCAGGCAACGCTAGGGACCTGAGAGAAGAGATAACAAAAGGAATGGAGATGCGGTTAAATGCAGCAGAAAAGTCAAGGAAAACAGCCACAGCAAGTTGATGGCTGTTCTCCCGACAGAACTGATGCACTTCACCTACTGCTGAATGGACCGAGCGACTTTTGACGAACCCATGCAAACCAGGTGGGATTAAATTACGGCTACTTAAATGATCGCGGATTCTACGCGCAAGCGCTTTTTGGTAGATCGATACGAGGGAATTTTGAATCGTAATGGGCCGCAGGTCTTTAGGGCATTAGACCGGATATTTTTTGCGTAAAAAATATTCTACGACTGATGTTGATGACAGCCGCATCGGATGGGGTGGCTAATATCATTGTGAAGACCACCTCCCTTTTTTGATCGGCTGTCAAAAGCTGACAGACACGAGAAGAGAGAAGAACGACGGTTTTGGAGGTGCCCGGAAGAGGCGCCCCAGGCATTGAGTATATCTGGGACAGATACATCTCTACTCCTGAAGTCTCCCTAAGGAGGGATTGGTTGTGGTGATTGAGTGGATCCATAATTGTGTAGGGAAAGTGACTCCTCCAAAACTTTGTCAAGGCCTATACTACCAATCCACCCAGACGCTCTATCCCTCCAACAAACAAACTTATCTTTCTTGAATATCTTCCAAAAGGTAAACTGAGAAGGGTCAAGACGAGCAATACTCGCCCTATCCTTACTCAGCTGGAACCAGAATCTGGTACGCCAGTATTCTTTCGAGAGCGTCTGTTTGGCAGAAGAAGACAGGTCAGGGAGATGAAGTAGTTTAGCTAGGACCTTGAGTTTTGTCGGAGTGGGACTGAAAATACGACCTTTATAGGTAGTCGATCAAATCGCGGTGGCTTGCGAAGAGAGATAGGAATTAAATCCGGTTAAACTCTCATTGCCAATTCTGGGGAAGGGCTGGATCGCTGCTTGGAAGAAAACCACCCTGATGGGATCAAAGTGGAATCTTCTACGAAGCAGGGAGTCCTCTTCTATCCGCCAACGAATCAGGTCATGAGAGCTGAACAGATGTTGCCGCGATTGCTCCATACAGAAGGGTTTAAGCAACCACTTCTCGTGGAGCAATAATAAGTCGAGGAGTGAATTGGTTGTCGTGCAATGAAAGGAGGGGGACGGAGGTTTATAAATAAGATAACCGTTCCTGGCTCTGCGGAGTGCTGCATTAATCCAACGACCAGTTCTGTTGTCGAAGTCACCTAGTACCATGTCATAGCCGCCATCAATTTTCCATCCAGGAGGTCACGGTTTTTGTGAATATCTCCTGGACGAATATAGACGTAGGCTAGTTTGAGGCGTTTACCGTTCTTGACGAGTGAAACTACTAAACAAGGCAGTGCAGGACAAGAGTAGTTTAAAATGAGGGTGGATTTTAAGGAGTATTTAACTAAGGTCAAGAGTCCTTGAGATGAAGAGGAGTGAGGAGCGGTTATATACGGAGTATAGTGGGTATAAATGTGCTTAGGGATAAACGAGTTATGTCCTGGTGGAGACGGATAGACCGCGTCTCCTGAAGAACTATAACATCTGCGTCTCTACTAGATAGAAGCCTAAGGGCAGAAGCCCTGCCCCCGAAGGGGTTGGGGCTTCTGCCCTTAGAAGTGGCAACCCTCCTAAGGGTTGCCCCTCCTAAGGGGCAACCCTTAGGAGGTTTGCCCCCTTTCAACCAGCCACAGCCTCGGGTGCCGTCCCCTGTGCGACATTATCTTCATTTCCCGGAGACCTTGAGTAAGAGCCTTTAATAAGCTTTAATGGCGGAACTTTAGGGACCGAAGCCCTTCTTTTCTTAGATCTTTAAACAGCCGGAAATGCAGGAATCGACGGCCCACATAGGATGGAATTGACAAGATTTCGAATCAAGTCCTCCTTGGACGCCAGTGTTGTCTTCTTGGTTTCGGAAATGAGCCGAATGATGTCATGATCTGTCATTTTCCCAGTATTCTGGTTATTATTGCTAGATGCCGCCACAAAGGATACCGGACGGGCACTCCTAAATTGATTTTTATATTGTTTGAAAACTCGACATTTTCTGGACCACGCCGGGTGGTCCAGTCCGCAAATAATGCATTTAGCAGTATTATTACAACGCATCTTAGCCAGTAAATCCAGACAAGACTCGGAACCACAAACCACACAGACATGAGGGGATTTGCAATTTGATCTCCAGTGCCCCTACTTCTGGCACCCACTACAGTGGGGGTTTATATTCGTCATATGAGTAAATTTTCTTTTGTAACCAAAAATCGACGATAAAACCTATGATCTATTAATATTACAAATTTGTGTCTATTTAGCTAATTGTGATACCGTTTTGACGCGAATAATATCGGTTTAAACTCTAAAGCGTGTCAAGGTATCATCGAATAGAATAAATTATTTATGGTTTAACAACCCCGCCGACGTCAGATAAAATGATGTGTGCTCCTCTCTGCTCATTTCCATTCGTTATAGTTATTATAACATATATGTATATAAATTTCCAAATATAAGGTTTATTAATTTTTCGTACGCTTCTTTAATATTTACTAAGTCTTAATTTTTATAACGTGTACTAAATCGTTCGTATTTATATTCTGAAAGTTTATCCCTTTGTTTTTTTTCTAAAAATTCTTTTGTGGAATTAATACTGAAATAGTGTTTTTATACCAGTATTAATTTCGATTACCTTGCAATATTTTTTAAAGTGTGCTTTAATTACTTTATTATTTAATTACTTTAATTATTTAATATTTTATTATTTAATATTTTATTATTTAATTACTTTACTTATTTTATTCATATTGACAGAAAGTGGTTTTAATGTACATTTAAACGCACTACATATGAACTTAGGTTTTATTGGATTTTTATGTAATTTTGGATTCCAATATAATATAGGTATAGTTTTATTATCTAATTCAACCTTTATACCGTTTTTATCCATTATAGAACAGTGACTTGTAATAATTGTTTCTAAACTCAACTCACTACGTTCATATGTTGGATTTACATTTAAATCATTAGAATTAACCTCTTTCATTAGTATATCATAATAAAGCTTTTTGCATATAAAGACAAAGTTATTATTAGCTTTATTAATAGTTGTTTCTATATAGTTATCCTTTAAGTTAGTAAGTTCTTTATACATATCTTTATTAATTTTATCTTTTCTTTTATAATTGTTTGTTATTTTCATTTTATTTTTAATTTTATCAAATATATAATCTTTCCAAATTTTTATCTTAGATATATTCGAGCTTTCACTATTAATCAGCTTACTAAAGTAATCATTTAAGTTATTATATAATGAACTGTAAATTTTATTTTTGTCGTTGTTGTTTTTTTATCTATATTTATACCCTTTTGATAGCAGCTTTCTTAATTCACAATTTTCAATTAATTCTAGATTATGGGTACATATATGTTCATTTATTTTATCAAAACTAAGACTTTTACAATTGCATTCTGTTTCCATTATGTTTCTAATATTATCGTTACATATTGATTTTAATTCTTTATTATAATTACAAATTTTTCGTCCTAATGGTAGTAGGAGTTTATACCTTATTTTAGGAGTATATTTACTTAAATCTGACCCTATTATTTCTTTACTTTTAGAATTATTTAAAAGTCCGGCTATATTTATGTTATCTATACATTTATTAATGAAGTTTATGGTTAATGTATATTTTCTATTGTTATTATTAACATTTATTGTACGATTATAGTATTTTGTATTACAATAACTGTCTATTATACAACTTAGCCTATCATAGTCGTTAATTAATTTTTGATTTATTGAACATATGATATCTTTAGAAAAACTTCTTATATTTACATAAAGATCTTTTAGCTTATTATCACTTAAAAGTTGTTTTAATATTTCTAATCGTTCATTTATATCTTTTTTAATATTTTTAACTCTATTTTTCCTATTCCTTTTGTCACCATGACTTCTTGGTTTGCGTTTAACTGGATTATTATAATATAGTTGTATATTATGTATTATACTACTTCTGCCAATTCCTTGTACCACGTCATTCAATCCTAATGGGTACATGGAATTAAGCGTTTTAATCCAAAAATCTTCTTTTTCTAATAGTTTTTGATTTAATATTGAAATGTTTTCTTCGATAATATGTTCTAAAATAAATAATTTACAGTTTTTAATATCATGTCCTATTAATCTCATATGTTTATGAAATATAGTTTGACTATTATGCTGTATATTATATATGTGTTGCCTAAACCTAGTTTTTAACATTTGATATGTTTTTCCTATATATTGCAATCCACATGTGCATTGTATCAGATACACTACAACTGCGGTATTGCAGTTACAATTATTATTAATATTTAATGAAAAACATTTGTTTGTCGTATTACTTACGATACAATTATTATTATTTATAACATCACAAACTATACAATTTTTTCTGTTACATTTAAAAGATCTAAAATTGAAATCATTAGTACTTACGTATTTTTCCAATATTGTTGAGTACATGTAACTTTTAAGTCATAATTTTTAACGTTGCTTTTTCGGTGTCGCCACCTAGTTTAGTTGACTCAGACTAAACTTACAACGGGCCATCCAGCAGCATCTGACAGGGGGCTGCCCTGCTTAAGGCGGTTGCAGGCTGGAACAAGATCTATAAAGATCTACCACCTTCACTCCACGCGCTACGCGACCTAGCTATTGGCCTTTACCTGGTCTCTTAAACGTGATCACGTGAAGCAGTTTACATTTTAAAGTGTGAACACTTTGGAATGCAAACTTATCCCTTTTTTAAGAATTAATAATTCATCAAACTTGTTTGAAAATAAGAAAAAATAATATTAAAGTCGTAACCAATAATACATAGTTTCAGTATTTCTGGCAGAGGTCAAATTAAGTCTTACAAAAGATCTGAGAACTTACGAAGGAAGTATTTTAAAACCATCGGGATCGCGTACAGTTACGGTACAATTCGATAATCAGTGACAACATCTAATAACCACAGTTATGGAATATGTAAAATAGCCATTATTCGGATACCCTTGGGTTAAAGCATTTAATTTGATATTACCGTATTGTGTTCGAAATAAAGTATGCTATGAAAATGAACCAGTAAGTAGTATAACATAACAGGTAGACTGTCAACGAATGATTAGTGAGTGTTGTAGAAAGTATCCCCAACTCTTTAATAACAGATTGGGATATGTATTAATTTTTAAGATAAAAGTAGCTGTAAGGGAGGACGTCATTAATCATTGCTAGAATAACCGCCGAATTCCGTTTGTACAAAGGTCAGCAGTCGAGACTCAATTAGAGGAACTGGTTACAGACGGGGTCCTAAAGAAATTGAACATTACAAGTGAAGAAATTGATTGGGCGGCGTAAATAGCAATTGTAAGAAAACCAAACGGAGATGTTAGAATTTTGGGTGATTTTCGAGTCACAATTTATCCAAACTTGCGAATGAATTCTTACGTGATTCCAAAGAGGGAGAACATAAGTACCAGAATCTCCTGAGGATGTAGATATTCAGTATTGGATTTGAAAGAAGCATATTTACATCTCCAAGTTGACGCTAAAGCGCAAAAGTCCCTCACAATTGCCACACATATTGGTTACTATAAGTACACAAGATAACCGTTCGGAAGAAGTAATGCTCCAGTTATATTTCAACAATATATTGATAAAGTTTTGACTAAGTTTATAACTGTAGCGGCATATTTGGACGATATTATCGTAACTGGTACTGACATCAAAGATCATATGAAGAATCGGGAGTAGCTTTTCATTAAACTCGATCAAGTAGGAATCTATGTAAACAAAGATAAGTGTCGTTTTCTTCAAGATTCGGTTGAGTTTCTAGCCCATATGCTAAAAACACAATAGGGTACAACCGAGCACGTAATAAATAGAAACAATTCAGAAAATGCCACCACCAAAAAATAAGATGGAGTTACGTTCATTTCTAGGAGCAGCAAATTTCCTAAATTGGTTTGTACCGCACTTGCAATAAAAATGCTGGAATTTATGTGAGTTAATTGGTCGAAAATCAAAATGGACTTGTGGCCATTTTGATTTTCGACCAATTTCGATCACTTGGGGTGATCATCGTCCACTTCAATATATTTTTGGACCAAACCGAAACGTCAACAAGATAATCAATCAAATATTAGTGAGATGGACTTTGAAATTAGCACAATTTGAGCATGAGCCATGACGATACATTCGAAAAATGAAAACTCAATGACCGATGTCCTCTTACGTTTACCATTGACAGTAGAGGACCAAAGAGAACCTGACAATGTAAGCATATTGAGATATCATGATACCAGCCAGACAGGTTTTTCAATAGTGGGCATTCGGATAGCCTATATACAGGATCCCGAAATTGAGCAGGTGAGACGATTTATAGATAGTGGTTGGCCGAGACAAGGGTCAATGGAATTTACATATTAATCAAAAAAACTAAATTATCCGTCGAAAATTGAATATTATTGTAGCTGCAACGAATCGTGGTTCCAAAATTATTAAGGCGGAATGCTTTGGAAACCTTACAATTAGGACATCAAGTAATAACTTCCATAAAAAGTTTAGCACGCCTATATTGTTAGTGGCCATCATTAAGCAACGATATTGAAGAGTATATTGGTAGATCAATGTGTTGTTGGCATATCGAAATTCACATCGAGCGACTACTGAAGAACTATCGGAAAAGGACAGAAGGCGTGGCATGATACCTCTGCAAAATATCGAGAGTTTGTTAAGAATGAAGCAGTATGGATGAATGCTGCTTTGGTTCGTGCAATGCTAACTTACATGTGAAATTCGTCTAGTGTGTACATTGCAATATTTCTCTAATACAAACATTTGACACATACGCTTTTGATTAAATATTCTCTTTGTAGAACACGCGTGCCTGACCAGCACCTTCCAGATCGTTAATACATTCGACTGAGCATAACAAATTTTCTTTCTTACGTTTTTTAACATACATCGTGCGGATTTTTTTATGGACTTTGGGTATAAAGTGCTCGCTTAATATTTCAGTAATTTATTGATAATTTAACATATTTTTTTTATTTTTTACTTGGCTATTATAAAAACAAAAACAAACAGAAAATTGTTAAATATATCAACGTATAATTATAAATAAATTTAAACTATCATGTTCAAAATCATTTATGATGATTTTACATTATTCTGTCTGTGTATTAAACTTTAATCCAGATAGTTTAGTTCTTCGTAAAACTTATATTGCCGGTAAAAAAGGTATATATCTAGATATGAGCATTAAATTAACATCAATTAAAACTACTATTAATTTATATCGTAAAGATGACATATTTAAATTTACAAGAAACATATTTTTGCATGAGCATTCATGCATACCATATAATATGAAATACAATACATTTAATAATTAAATTTTAAGAATTGCAACAATATGTAATGATATCGGCTTTCTTCAAAATCATTTAACTAACTTAATAGATTCATATTTTAAACGAGATTACCATAAAAAATAAAATAAAACAGGAAATCTTTAAATATAATAAAACTATATCTATATTAAATAGAAACATAAATTACATAAAAATTAAATACTTAAAGTAATTAAAGCACACTTCAAAAAATATTGTAGGTTAATCGAAATTAATACTGGTATAAAACACTATTATTAATTCATAAAAGAATTTTCAGAACACACAAAAGGAATATATTTTCAGAATATTAATACGTACGATATTAGTACGCTTTATACAAATCTAAATTCAGCAGATATTAACGATGCATTAGAAAAATTAATTAATCTTATATTCGGAAAAGTTATACATATGTTATAACAACTATAACGCATATCTAACAAAAATTAAGCCATCAAGTTAATATGAATATATGGATTAATTTGAATTATTAGAATCCTTAAATATTTTAATAAATCAAAATTATTTAAAGGTAGGGACTTCTATGACAAAAAGATGTTCCAATGGGAGGTAATAGTATCCCAATTATAACTGACTTATTTCTAAGCTTTAAAGAATACGAATTTGTTCATAACTGTTTAAAAAAGTAAATCTAAATTATATAAATTAAATAAGCGAATTGAGTCTACGTATTTTATATTGCAAATTAAAAATAATTCAAAATAAAAGTTAAATAGTTCAATAATAAAAAATTAATTAATTATAAATAATTGTTATAAGATTTTATATAATTTATATCAAGATGAATTATAAACTGAAATTAAAAATAAAACCAATTTTTATGAATTGACTAATAGATAACAAACTATGTATCAGAATAAGGATTAGAGGTCACCAGGAGGAACTGCTATGCTATCAGGTTTCAGCCCCTGTTCCTCTATCCAGCATAGCAGCGGGGCCAAATACATGCTAATGATGTATTTCTTCTGATATAACTATCTAGTATCTTATTCTAATACAAAGTATATTATTTATTATCCATCCATAAAAATTTGCCACTTAAGAGTTTAAATTTATTCTTTATATTATTGTGTTGATTTATATATTTTATTATTTTCTGCTTGATGTTATTTTTATAGTAACCTAGTTTAAAATATGTATCTATTAAATTATTTAAATGGTTTTGAAGAAAGCCAATATCATTACATATTGTTGCAATTCTCTAAATTTCGATACTTAAAATTCTTAAAATTATTGTGTTGGTTTATATATTTTACCATTTTCTGCTTGATGTTATTTTTATAGTAACCTAGAATAAAATATGTATCTATTAAATTATTTTGAATAAAGTCAATATCATTACATATTATGACAATTCTTAAAATTTCATTATTTAATGTATTATATTTTATATTATATGGTATGCATGAATGCTCATGCAAAAATATGTTTCTTGAAATATGTTTCAATACATTGATGTTATATGTGTATTTAACTCTAATAAATTTAATTCAATAAATTGATAAATTTATCCATATAGCTTTATTTTTACTAAAACAAATATTAATGATATGGAAGGTACATCTATATATATGAACATTAAATCAACATCAATAAAAACTGTTTTAATTTATAACGTAACGATAACATATTTAAATTTACAAAAAACGCATTTTTGCATATCGTATAATATTAAATATAAAACATAAATTACAATAAATTTAATGATATTATTTTACAAAATCATTATTATAGTTTAATAAATTGATATTTTAAAAATGATATTTTAATAAGCAATATGCTTTGTATTAGATAAAGATGCACTAAATAATCAATTTTCATCGGAGTAAATATTAGCTCGTATTTGGCCAGCTACTATGTTTGGCTAAGAAATAGTGGTCAAAACATGATAACATAGCAGTTCTTTCTGATGACCACTAATCCTTATTATAATACAACGTCTGTTATTTATTAGTCAATTAATAAAAAATTGATTATAATTTTAAATTTCAGTTTTAAATTTTAACTTAATATAAATATAATTTGTATAAAATATTATGTAATTATTTATTGCTTATCTATATTGTTATTTATATATCGTATAAAATACGTATACTCAGTTATCTGATCTGATTGGTTAATTTAAAAATAAACTCAAACAAAATTATACTTATCTTTAGATGAGATTAAACGAATTTGCAAAATTTTTGAGTGCCAAGCATTCGAATGATAAAAAATTAGAGTTTTATAAAAAGATAATTTATTAAATTAAAACATTTCTGCAAACTATTCACATATAACAGCAAATAGTGTTGAAACGAGTTGAATTTATTGAATTTATTGAATTTATCCTAATGACTCGTTTCGTCTTAATTAAGACTTATCAGTACAATGTGCTATCAACTGTTGACTGTAGACCGATTATGCTTATATAGACATATTAAAATTTTATTTTTTTTAATTTAATATTAATTTTTCAATAATACATTATTTATTAGGTTCCCTCAAACGGGCCTTTATACAGAGAGTAACATTCATGTGCAATTAATAATTGCACATAAATGGTGCGGTCTTTTCTAGACCTCTGTATTTTTAACAAATTAGTACCATCCTATATTGGAAAGTCTTCAAATAAAAGTCACTCATACCACGCTAATCGTAAATTCGCAAAATATGGGGAGCGAATTGCCGACATCGATCATTCACTCTTCATACCAATTACGTTTTCGAAGTGTGGAGGAATAGATCCGGAAGCTCACAAACTGATTAGATGGCTGGCAAATCAATAGGTTATTAAACAAAAGACTTCTTACGCTAGAGCTATTACAAGAATTCGATCAAGAATCAGTGTCGCATTGGCGCGTGCCGCCTTAATGTGTATTCGCGCGACACGGTTATCTGTCAAAGAGCATATACATCGAATCACGACGAATAAATCGTAAAGCAAAAAAGACCAACCTTGGTGATAAATATATTTATTAATTGCACATGAATGTTACTGTTTGTTTAGACGTATTATAATAATAAAGATTTTGTTAAATAACTCCATAATCACTAAAAACGTATTTAAAAATAAAACACAGAAAATAACAAAGAAAGTCAGGCTAGTTGATAGTAGAGTCTTCACAGTGTCACGGCCTCAGGTCAACATGGATCTGAGCTCTCCAGCCAATTCAACATGCCGCTCTCCAACTGAACCACCTGGGCTCTTTCACCCCCCCCCCCCGAAGAATCCAATCGAGGCGGTGTATGCTTGGTAATCTCAAAGGAGGAGCTTGAGAAACCTTAGTCTTTGCTCTTGTGGACGTCCTCTTGAAAAGAAGACTAATCCCGATTAAGCCCAAGTAACCCTAGAGGCGCACTTGGGCTTTCTCAATCAAAACCAGATGCTGAGCCCGTTTCAGGGCTCACCAAGCTTTTTAAGGATATGTTTAATTCTATCCAGGTCAGCTTTCGCTGACCAGTTCACCGTAATTGTAAACCCAGGTATTTCACTCGACTCTTAAATATGGGGAGTGGTTGAAGCTGCAAAATGGAGGAGAGTGCAGAGAGTGCTAGTCTCTTAAGTTTTTTTTTGTGACAGGGGCGCAATGAAAGACGACCACCTGCAATTTGTTAGAGTTTAAAATAAGATTGGTTGAGGGTAACTGATATTTTAATCTTAAAAAGAAACAGTTGATGTCAGACACTACATCTTGCACCTACGTCCAGAAAACAGTGCTGTGGTATCATCAGCGTATACCACTAGATGTTGATCGCGTTAAAATTTTTTGTAAAGTTCAATGGAGTCAGCAAGATATAAGATTCGAGAAAGTGGAGAGCCTTGAGGCACACCTGTAATAGAGTAAAACTGACGTGCATCAGGGTCATCATAATAATAGAAACGCTAAGTATACAGCAATATTCCACCCTGTTAACGATTCTCGCAGGCAACCCAAGAAACCTAAGATAAGAGATATCAAAAGGAATGGAAATGCTGTCGAATGCAGCAGAAAAGTCTAGAAAAACAGCCACAGAAAGCTGATGACTGTAATCCTGACAAAATCTGTGCACTTCACCTTTTGCAGTATGAACCGAGCGATCTTTTGCGTACCTATGAAAACTTGGTGGGATTAAATTTTGCATACTTAGATGGTTGCGGATTTTACGCGCAAGCGTTTTTTCGTAAATGGAGATGAGGGAGTTTTGAATAGAGATAGGCCGCAGATCTTAAGGACACAAAATCGATTTCTTTTTTGGTATAAAATAAGGATGGCTGATATTAATGCTAGCAACATCGGACGGGGAGGTTAGTAGCATTGTGATGGTGCCGTCTTTTCTCTGGCTGTATGCCAAAAGCTTACAGACCCGTAGTGGATAGTGGCGCATTGAATTTAGAAGTGCCTGGAAATGGCTTCCAGGAGTTTAGGATATCTGTGACAGATAACTCCCTGCTCCTGAAGTCACACCAAGGCGAGATTGGTTTTGGGAGATTGAGTGGCTCCATAATTATGCAGGGATAGTGACTCCTCCAAAACTTTGACAAGGCCCATTCTACCGATCCAACCCAAAGCTCTAGCCTTCCAGCAGACAAACTTTTCCTTCTTGATTATCTTCCAAAAAGAAGAGTGAGCACAGTTAAGGCGAGCTATGCTCACCCTATCTTTGCTCAGCTGGAAACTATATCTGTGCTCCAGTATTCATTCGAAAGGGCATGTCTTGCGGAAATTGGGAGATTGGGAAGATGTAGCATTTTAGCTAGTACCTTGAGTTTTGTTGGAGTGGGATTGTATATTCGACCTTTATAGGTAGTCTAAAGGATCGCGGTAGCTTGCGATTAAAGGTAGGAATTAAATTCGGTCATGATTCTGTAAGGTTGTAAGCTTATAAATTTCCTAAGGAATTCATTAAAGAATTGAATTTTCTGTATTGGAATAGAAGGGGTGACGTTCACTAGATTAACTGGTTTTTTATTGGAGGAAGCTCCTCAATTTCCCGATTAACAATTAACTCACTAACCTTTACATTAAAAGATCCAGTTGTAATTGTGTATTTGAGTGTGTTGTTGTGGTCCTTTGAAGCTCCGAAACGTTCGTTGCATAGCATTTTTTGCACAATGTGACGTCGTATTATGAAGAAAGACGAATTATGAATGAGGGGAATCTTATTGAATCATTTTATATTAAAATGCTTGAATTAACTTTAACATTCTAATTTTACATTCTATTTAAACCTTTTATTTTTTAAATATATCATTATTTGGGAAATTTTAGTCTAGATGTATTACATATAATATTAATATTTTTTATATTAAAATATAATTAAATATTATAAAATATAATTTTTATTCATTATACCATAATATAAAATATAATACATTAAATAACGAAATTTAAGATAATGACATTTACTAGATACATATTTTAAATTAGATTCCTATAAAGATAAAATCGAGCAGAAAATAGTAAAATATATAAAGAAATAAAAATATTATTAAAAGTAAATTTAAACTCTTAAGTAGAAATTTTTTATGGATAATAAAAAATATAAAGAATTATTGGATCAAAGAAAAGAGGAAATTTCTTATTGATATTTCGCTATTATCTGTTAGCATCTCCAGAAAATTACAATCCAAAATTAATTGAAACTTTCTGAAGATGCTAAACGAGAGTAGCGAAAAATCAATAAAAATTCATTTTTCTTTGATTCAGCTCCAATAATTCTTTATCAATAATGGATCATTATCAACTATTTAAAATAAATGATATTTATTTGCATTAGAATACGATACTAGATTATCAAATTTTTTCAAAGGAAATAAGTTGTCAGAGGGTATTTGGAACAGCTACTATAGTAGGTTGAAGAATAGGGGCCGAAACCTGATAGCATATCAGATTTTCTGATGACCTATATACTTTATTTGAATATATCGTTTGTTATTCGTAAGTCAATTATTAAATTTTGACCTTCGTTTTAGATTTTTATTTTAAATTTTATCTTCATATAAATAATATTATTTCTTTATTTTTTAATTATCTATTTTTTATTATTTTTTAATTATGAATTATATAAAATGGGTAGGATCAGTACGCTGAGTTGATTTGTTATATATTTGACGTTACTTTCATGTTATTGGATCGAAATAAATTTACTTGTTTTTAACAAAACATTTACTTGTTTGTAAAATTTGACTCAAACTGTATTTGTAATATAACGCATCTGAACAAGTATTTCTATAAAGCATGAGAATAATCATAAGCAGTAATATATAATGATCATGTTATATATTATGATTATTATATAATGCGCCTTTGTTCAATCCCAATCATTCGTAATTTTTATTGGCTGATCTTATGATCAATGCATTTTTTGATTAATGTATTTTATTGATGTGCAAATTTACATCAAATCGACGACTTTTTACGCTATTGTGCATTTCTATTGGATAAACAAATGCTCTGAAATTACTCAAATATTAGTGTGCTTGTATAACTAGATTTAAATGATATTGTTTTTCTTATTTACAAAAATCTTTTATAAGATAGCGATTTAATTTATTTAAAGCGCTGATCAGGTGGACAAATTTGTGATTTAAACATTCTCGATATTTAGTTAATTCACCGTATGATTATTCACATTTTCAATTGTAGCTTTCGTATGCACTTTTCCTATTTGGTAAACATGTATTTTGCTAGACAGAAAATATGCATTCTTAATCGAAATTTAAATGTACATAGGTACTTTTTGCATTAAGAACATAATCATTCTCACGCTGCAGATAAATAATCGCTGTCATCACGTTAATTTTTAAAGCATCATTTTCTTGGTTTAGTGCCGACAAATTAATGACTCGCTAATTAGCAACTTTAGCGAACGGACTAACAATAGAAACAAAATCGTGTTAAATCGATGGTGTTACACAAATTTACATGTGAATTTGAAGATTGTAAATGAAATCGCATTTTGATATGTAGAGGAAAAGGCAATTAATATTCTCGATTGTACCGACAGTCTAGTCAACATATAATAAGGTGTTGTAGTTTATAACTGCTGATCAAGTTTATCTCACGCGAACCAAGGATGCAGGTCACTCCGCATTTTAAAGAGCGTCAAGTATTGCTGATCGCGTTTATCTCATACAGACTAATGTCAACAGTCACTTTTTATCGCACATGTAGAACGTTGTTCATATACCAGGCCTAATGATGTATCGAATACACGCCAAAATTATGATGCATGATATATATATTAAATCTCTAGAATGATGTTTGTGTAGACCAGATGCTTAAATGCCTTCGACAGTTTTGATATGTTGAGGTTATAATTTCACAATTTTAGAACAAAAATTGTATCACTAAATACAAGATGTAAAACCTTAAATGTGATAGTTAACAATAGTGTAAATCTAATCGTATAATTTATTGAATACGGTTTTGTTTTCCTACGGATGGGGCATATAATAAACATCTTAATATGAAATGGGTGTTCTGATTGATCGTGCTTTAAATTTCCAAAAAATACTGTAAAAGTTATCGAGTTAAAATTAAATCAAAGATTTCTAGCAAATGAAGTAGTGTCTATAGTGTGATTTCAACTTGAAATATCAGTTTATTTTAGGATTAGAAATCACAGACTTGCTAGTTTGCTAAGTTTGAAACACATCACAGTGAATCATTGCTAAATTAATTCAAACACTTGCAGAACTTAATAGAAATCATGGACCATGGACTTTTATTTTAAGACACTTGGTTTACTCAGCAGTTGGCGGTGTATGGTTTTGCCAGGAGAACAGTCATCAGTTATCTCGATTTTTTGCTGCATTTGACCGTTTTTCCATTCCCTTTGTAACATCCTATTTCATATCCTTGGATTGTTTACGAGAATTGTTAACAGAGTGGAATTACTGTTGTACGCTAAGCGCTTCTACTATGAATACGACTCTGATACACGTCAGTTCTACACAATTACTGGTATACAATAAAGTTCATATCTCCAATCTTTATTTAACTGCCTCTATTATTCTTCAAAATTTATTGATTGATCAACATCTGGTGGTATTTGCTGATAATACTACCGCATTGTATTCGGGATTCAAGCGTAAAGATACAGTTTCAAAAATCAGCCATTTCTTTTAAAGATATAAAGTGCAGTTAGCCCCATCCATCATCCTTCTTAATCCTTCAAAGATGCAGGTAGTTATCTTAAATGGCACACCTGAAACAATAAAAGAGTTTTAAAGATTGGTAATCTCAGTCTTCAACATTATGACGAATCAAGCCCTCTATTTATTTACATATCGTGGTTTTCATCATATATATATCAAACCGTACATTTTGCGTATATTCTAACTCATCTCTCTCCAATCTTTCCTCTATCCCATCCGGTTTTCCACAAGGCTTCGTATTAGGCCCTATGCTTTTCTCTCTTCCTGTCGGTGATTTGTCTTCGATTTCTCATAAATTTAACTTCCATGTTATGCAATATGTTTCTGCTTCCGACTGTCTTGTCTCAATTTCCAATTATCTTTATTCCCTTCGTCTTTCTCTGAATCCTGAAATCCAAAATTATGTGGATCCTACCTGGACGCCACAGCTTGGAACGTCCCTCCGTGTCATTAAATTCTACAATTCTTCCTATCGTTGATAATCTCGTTTTCCTAGGCTTCCATTTTGACAACCGACTTTCACTTAAACCTTTCGTTGGAGATAAAGTATGCTCATCTACCTTGAAACTCCGCAACCTCCGTCAAGTTCGTAGATTGACCGATTTCCCTTTTTGTATGACTTTCATATCTCTCCTTTTTTCTAGACTCGATTATTGTTTTAGTCTATTTTCCAACTCACCTAAATATATTCTTCTTCCCCTACAACGCATCGTCAACGCAGCCGTCCGAATTCTCCGTCTTCGTCGTTTTGATCATACATCCTACCATCTTGCTTATCTCGATTTGCCTACAATTTATTGTCGTGCTCAAATCCGTCTTCTTCTCAAATGTATTCAATTCTGTCAATTGGCAAGCCACTCTTCATAACCTTAAATTTATATCCCGTCTTTGTCGTGCGTTATACATAATCTGTACCATACGCCTTTAGTCTCCCCAATCGGTAGCGACAACCTGCTTTCCGAGGAAGGCTTTACGCAGGGAGACCCATTTGCAAAGCCATGGTTTTTCCTAGCCTTTTTACCGCTAATAGACAAAATTCGACAGACCGTCCCAGGTGTGCATCAAGTTTGGTTTGCCGATGACGCGCATTTTTTTGGTTGTCCAAGCAAAATCAAAGAAGCATGGGACGTTCTTTCAGCAGACGGCCAAAAGTACGGTTATTTCGTCAACCCAAGCAAGTCACAAATGCTATCGCACCATCGCCTACATGCTGACCAGCTACCGTCACCAGACATAAAGATATTTTATGACGGAATGAGGGTGCTTGGATCTGCAGTCGGTATACCCGAAGATTAAGCAGCAAACTCAGCCAACGTGTGGACGCATAGGCAATATTACTAAGCCGTCTAGGCGATGTCGCAAAAATCGACCCACACGTAGCCTATGCAGGACAAACACACGCCATACAAGCAAAGTAAATTTATACCACAAAAACAATAAAGTGCGACAATGATCTTTTAAAAGGCATATCCGAGCAATTGAATAAAGAGATCCTGAGCAACATAACAGTATTGTCAATCGAAAATGGATGAGAAACCATCGTGACATCCCCTCTAAATATGGGTGGTCTAGGAGTTAACAATCCCTCCCTAATCGCTCGTTCAAACTACGATCTCTCACAATCAATTAGCAACACCTACGAGTTAGGAATTACCGGACAGGCTTTGCGCAGCATGCAATTTAAACAAATCAAACAGCTAGCGACATGTCGTAATAATATACAAAACAAACGGTTGTCAGATGCCCTTTTCGAAATGGATATAGTTGCCCAGACTGCAACCAAACATGCTCGAAGAGAAGGAGCATCATCGTGGCCAAGCGCCCTGCCCCTAAAAACTAAAAATTTTTACCTGTCTCCAAGGGAGTTCAGAGATGCTATCTCAGCACGCTATGGACAAACACCGCCAGACCTGATCGGCAAAGCATACCCATGTGGCGAACAATTGTCGCTGGGGCACGGATTTTCATGTCCAAAAGGTGAATTGCCATCTATTCGGCATGACTCTGTCCGAGACGAAATTGCCAGGGAATTAGCGTCAATCGGTCGTGACGTTGAGGTTGAACCAGTGCTGCAACCTGTTCCAGACATGTTGCATCTCGACACGCCTAGGCTTAGGCAGAATTTGTGGTGCTGGGGATTGTCAGTATGCTTTAAAATGGGAAAGATGTCAGGCCTCCTCCTCTTGCGCTAATTGTGGAGGGGAACATCCGGCCTGGTCAAGGCGCTGCAGAATATTTAAAGAATATAAACAACTGTTTGTTAAGCCTTGAACCCTGATCAACTACGCCTCTGCTGCTGGTTCATCAGCCGACCGGATGTCAAACGCTGACATCATTCAACTTCTTGATAACCAGAAACGAGTAATTTTTTCGCAATTTCAAACAATGATTGGACCTCTGCTATCCTCTTTTGTAGGGACAACAGCTGCCCCCATGCCTAACGAGCTTAAAACCCCCCACTCCAAGAAGAGGGGGCTTCGGCCAGAACAGTCCCACCCCCCAAGATGGGGAAGATGATCAAGGATAAGAAGGCTTCTCTGGGAAATAAAGATATTGCCCTAGGGGGTACGACCCGCGACGGGGCTAGTGGCAGTGAGGGTAACCCTCCTGCACCTAGCTCTGTCTAGGTTGGCATCCCCCTTCCAACTAATTTAGCCCAATGGTGAGTAAACCTGAGCCTTTTTCACTGAATATTCTTCAGTGGAATTCGGGAGGTGCTTCTGCCCTTAGACTTTTATCTGGTAGAGACGCAGATGGTATAGTCCTCCAGGAGACGCGGTCTATCCGTCTCCCCCAGGACATTACTCGATTTATCCCAAAGCAAATTTGTTCCCACTATACTCCGTACATAACCCCACCTCACTCCTCTTCATCTCAAGGACTCTTGACCCTAGTTAAATGCTCTTTAAGGTCCTCCCTACTGCTAAATTACTCTTGTCCTGCCCTGTCTTGTCTAGTAGTTTCACTCGTTAAGAACGGTAAACGCCTCAGTCTAGCCAACGTCTACATTCGTCCAGGAGAGATTCACAAGAACCGTGACCTTCTGGATGGTATTATCGATAGCGGCTATGACATTGTACTAGGTGACTTCAACGACAGAACTGGTCGTTGGATTAATGCTGCTCTCCGCAGAGCCAGGAACGGTTATCTTATTCACAAACCACCGTCCCCTACATTTCATTGCACATCAACGAATTCACTCCTCGACCTATTACTGCTCCACGAGAGATGGTTGTTAAAACCCTTCTGCACGGAGCAGTCGCGACAGCATCTGTCCACATCTCATGATCTAATTTGCTGGCGGATAGAGGAGGATACGCTGCTTCGGAGAAGATTCCACTTTGACCCGATCAGAGTGGCTTTCTTCCAAGCTGCTATCCAACGCTTCCCCCGAATTGGTAATGAGAATTTAACCGAATTTAATTCCTACCTCTCTTCGCAAGCTACCGCATTGCTTTCTACAACCTATAAAGGTCGCATTTTCAATCCCACTCCGACGAAACTCAAGGTTCTAGCAAAACTACTGAACCTCCCTAATCTCTCTTCTTCCGCCAGACAGACTCTCTCGAATGAATACTGGCGCACCAGATATTGGTTCCAGCTGAGTAGGGATAGGGCGAGCATTGCTCGTCTTAACCCTTCTCAGTCTTCCTTTTAGAAGATTTTCAAGAAGGAGAAGTTTGCTTGTTGGAGGGAAAGGGCCTTGGGTTGGATCGGTAGAATTGGCCTTGATAAAGTTTTAGAAGAGTCACTTGCCTTACACAACTGTGGAGCCACTCAATCTCCGCAACCAATCCCGCCTTGGGGAGACTTCAGGAGTAGAGACTTATCTGTCACAGATATTCTCAACGCCTGGGGCCTCTTCCAAGCACCTCCAAAACCGTCGCTCTACTCTCTTCTCGTGTCTGTCAGCTTTTGACAACCGATCAAAGAAGGGAGGTGGCCATCACAATGCTATTAGCCACCCCATCCGATGTAGCCGGCATCAACATTAGCAAGAGAATTTTTATTCCAAAAAAGTTTCCGGTCTCTTGTCCTAAAGACCTGCTGCCCATTTCGATTCAAAATTCCCTCGTATCGATCTACGAAAAAGCGCTTGCGCGTAGAATCCGCGATCATCTGATTAGGCGAAATTTAATCCCACCTGGTTTCCATGGGTTTGTCAAAGGTCGCTCGGTCCATTCAGCAGTTGGTGAAGTGCATCGGTTTTGTCAGGAGAACAGTCATCAGCTAGCTGTGGCAGTTTTCCTTGATTTTTCCGCTGCATTTGACCGCATCTCCATTCCATTTGTTATCTCTTCTCTCAGGTCCCTCGGGTTGCCTGCGAGAATTGTTAACAGGGTGCAGATACTGCTGTACACCAAGCGATTTTATTATGATGACGCCCCTGATGCGCGTCAGTTCTACCCTATTACGGGTGTGCCTCAAGGTTCACCACTTTCTCCAATCTTATATCTTGCTGCCTCAATTATTCTATTTAAAATATTTAAACGTGAACAACGTCTAGTGGTGTACGCTGATGACACCACAGCCCTGTTCACTGGACGCAGGTGCAAAGACGTAGTCTCGGACATCAGCCGCTTCTTTATAAGATTAAAAGACCAGTTGCCTAGATCCAACCTTATTCTAAACTCCGCTAAATCGCAGGTGGTTGTCTTTCATGGCTCCCCTGCAACCAAGAAAAAACTTAAGAGACTAGCACTCTCTACGCTCTCCTCCATATTTGCATCCGAACCACTCCCTGTCTTCACAAGTCGAGTAAAATACCTGGGGTTCACCGTTTCGGTGAACTGGTCGGTGAAAGCCGACCTGGATAGACTCAAACGTATCCTGAAGAAAGCTAGGTGGGCTCTGAAACGGGCCCAGCATCTGTCGTTGAATGGGAAAACCCAGGTGCGCCTTTGGGGTACCTGGGCTATCTCGGGATTAGTCTTCTTCTCAAGAGGACGTCCCCCAGAGCAAAGGCTAAGGTTTCTTAAGCTCCTCGTCTCTCGTTTACCCAACATCGTCCGCACCGATTGGATTCTTCTGGAGGTGAAAGACCCCGGGTGGTTCAATCGGAAAGCGGCGTGTTAGATTGGTTAGGGGGCTCAGATCCCCATTGATTTGAGGCCTTAATAGGAAGAAGACAAAGAAATTGTTAACCTATTTTTTCTGTTACTGACTGTTTATTTTTTTTCTAACGGACTTCTTGTTAAACGACACTTCCATTTATGTATTTTTATTAATAAAGTCTTATTACTATCCAGTAGCCAACTGGTGTGTATCTTTGTAGCACAACGCGCTTGGTTCTCCAGCGCTTAATGCAGACGGGTAAATATTTGCAGTTGCAAACCCCAGTCTTTGCAAGGGAACAAGGAGCCTTTGTTGTTTCAAATCACCGTATAGCTTTTCTCCCAACTTCAATCCAGTTGTGGGGAGTACAAGCTACTGATGAGAGCCAACTAGCTCGAAACGGTGACTTTGTCATTTGCGACAATTTCACTGTTGAATTTATTTCGTGGTGCTGACGCCCTGATATCAAATGATTCCACGAACAATAGTATTTCCATTTGAGGAAATTTATTAATAAATCTTCTCTATAAAAAATTATTATATCGAATGCGATACCTGAGTTTTATCATTTCGAAGAACCGGTTTACCGGATTTGACTTCAATAGATTCATAATGTTTTGAAGAGAGCAAGATTAACCCTGAAGCGACCCCAGGATCTACTATTAAGAGACATTATTCAGGTGCGCCTTTTGTATATCTAGGCCATCTCTTAACTAGTCTTTTTTCTAATGGACGTCTCCCTGGGCAAATAATAAGATTTCTTAAGCATATTATGTTAAGACTACCGTTCATCGTGCCCAGTGATTATGACTTTATGTGCGCGGGAGACAGTGAATTAATCGAAGGGTGACACGTTTATGTGAACTTACGGGATTTGAACCCATCACGATGATTATTCATCTCTCATATTCAAATCAAATATGTAAAATGAGTAAGCGCCACCTCGATAGTCGCAAATTTAGGAGCGTTTAAATTTGAAGGTGCTCTACGTTATTTTCAAATAATGTTACTTATTTGCTTACTTCGTCGATTATCAGCCTTCTGGCCAGACTTGAAATCATTCAACGTTAAACCAATCGATAACTGCCAGACACGATACATAAAAATAATAGTCGGGGTTTAACCTAAGTCGTCTAGCTTTATCATTCCTATTTGTCATTACCTATACTGTTCTGAAAGTTAAAAAATAGATTTATTTTTACGTGACAAATGGGTGCTTGCACACGCTTACATGACCATGAATTGGGATCTGACAGCGATGTAATTAAAAGTGACGAGAAGAAGGCGGAGTTGTATGCGGATGTAGAGATTGGCCAAAAGAGTTGTGCAAGATATTTGGATGTGTGGTCGAAGCAACGGAGATGTAGAAGCATTAGAACGGCAGATTTGGTGATTCGTTGTAGGGTAGGATGATGGATTTTGGAGAATTGGCGAAAAGGCTGAGGCAGTAATCGATTTTAGGGAAAAGAAGAGACACAGGAGCGGAAGTCGATAAGGGGTCGGATACGGCGATGTCACGGAGAATTAATCAGTGATTTGATTTTTACAAATCAAATCACTTATTTGATTTGTAAAAATTACTTTAATGAACAATTTTGTTTAAGTTAGTTCAAGTTAGTTTTATTTTGATTGTACGTGCATCATTATATCACGTGTTAAAGTGTGTTACTAAAAAGGTAGTTCGACTTTTAATCCGAACGATAAGAATTCACAAGTTTTAGTTAATATCGTTCATTAAGAATTATCCATGTGAAAATCCACTAGCTTTCTGAGCTATTAAGACAGATGAATGTCATCATATTTTGCTACTTTTTCATTAACAGAAAAGGACTTAGACAATTTGTTTCTGGTTTTTTAAATCGTTAAAGATTTACAGAAATCATATTAATGTTTTTTGAAATTAACGACTTTTCACTTAAAATAAACAACAATCAATGAACACTTTGTTTCCATTAATCTACCTGCTATTTAAATGACCTAATCCGTTTGTCGCAATGCTATCTCTCTCACTCTTCCCACTAGTCCAATAATTTACGTAATTTTCATTATTGTTCCCTATTATTGTTCCCTATAGAAGTCGGCCCGCGGCTGTCGACAATTGGGTACGAATCGGACTTGAGTATGTAGAATGAAGATACATATTTGTCTCGTAGTAGTTACGCGATAATACAAATTAAAAGATACGTATGTGACCGATAACATATTTCTCAATAACTAATTATTTTATCACCGTGAAATTATTAGCACAGATTATACAAAGTTCATAATACATGTGATAGATAAAGAACGAAAAAGCATGTATTTTACAACTTTGTAATTCCTCCACTCTAGCAACTATTGTCTTGCTGCAACGCATATATATTTTTTGCTTAATTTTTGTATTATCATTTCGTTTAAACTGATGTTGTTCTTTCTATTTAATTTCAATGAATACTTAAAGATTATTTTTGGGTCAAATGCAACTTGTTTACCGTGAACTATGGCTGAGAAGCAACAAAAATAATATAAATAAATATGAAAAAATTCTATTCAATCATTATATGTAAGAAAAATGCATTTAAAATTGAAAATATCTAGCAATTTAATGCCTCTAATTGAGAAAGTAAATATTTTCACAACTACTATCGACACCTGAATATATCCATACGTCATTGTCTTCTTATTTCCAAATAATCATTACCGTTTTTATTTAGAGAGTTTTTAATTTGAAATTTTTATTGTTTTATAACATATTCATACGTGATGTGTTTAAAACACTTATATAGTAACGATAATACCTGAAAACTGAATTTTGAAAACTTAAGATTTCAATTTTACTGTTTTATGAAGTATTGATACCATTTGTAGAGACAAATGAAAATTGAACGAGAAAAAATTAAGCGCGTATTCGGCAATCTCGTAAGTATCTTTATAGAATTCAAGTTCGTATACGCTTTTATTTCCACATTTTAATGTTAATTACTACATTGCGTTCTCCGTCTTTATCGTTAAAGAAATATCACCGAGTATTATAGTTGATTGATCAAAATATACTAAAAACTGAAATCATTTGTTCCAATATGAAAGTAGTATATAAATATTAGTTTTGAATACGTTTAATCCGTATACTAAAGGTATACGGATTACTTTCATTTACTAAAAGTAGATGTACATATTTACGATTTTGCCTTAACTAAAAAGGTATTATAAATGAGATTTATTAAAAATTACAAAATAAGGTTAAGTATTGATATCGCATTTTATTTTAATGTCTTATTTCTTTGATGTTTCCCTTATTTTATTAAACAGGCAATATGCGAATTGCTCATATGCGATTAAAGGTTAATAGAATTATACCGAAACAAATCAGCGCTAGCGGGTGAATTTTATTGCTACAGTTATTCATTAATAGAACTCACAATTGTATTATTTAATCAAGTAGACATTTTCAATATTTATTATCAGTCTTTGAGACATTAAAATTTGGCACAATTACCAGAAAGTATGTATTATTGTTTGAAGAAAGACACTGTTTGAACTTAATATTCTGCATATTACATTACAGTAGCTTATTATAGTCATTATATAAATATAGCTCATAAAAATATGCTTTATCAAATAAGGTATTTATATCTGTGCAGTTAGACCGCTTCTTGATATTTTATTGTAAAATGTTTTTTATTATATCTAAACTTTAGTTAAATATTAGGGCGTGCGGGTGTAAATTTAATGTACTTGTTTATCGAAATTCTGCCAAGTTCCTAATTACTCCCTGATTTTGTAATGATTATGTAATTATCTTAAATTCTTGAATTTATATTGAATAAAACCGGATTTATAGCTAATATAGTATTCGTAAAATATTTTTTTATTAGTCTGCTGAATGCAGCGAGCTTATTGAGCGGATAAAAACATGCTCAGACGATGATTTGGTTAATCAGTTAGAAGCAACTAAGATATGGCCAATCGGAATGGTAAATATTTTAAAAATCTCTGTATTTTGGGTGAATTTTATTTAAATGACGAATTGCCTTTTGTTTCATTATTTATAGTGTGAGCTTTACCACTGGATAGATGTACTTGATCGTCTTGATGTTATATTAGAATTTTGTACATCTAAAGATAGCTGGACTTTAAAATGCGATCAAATAAAACTTCCGGATCACGCCGAGGTATGATATCTTAACGGAAATTTATTTTTTAATCAGTAAACACATACACCAATTTTATATTTACATGTTACCTTTTTATATTTTTTAATTAATAAATTAATAAATCTCCCTATTTTTATTATACTTTAGTTTATTAATTCGAAATGTAAACTGTTCTCACGTTTCTTCAGATCTTGGTAAAATAACAAGTTTTCTAATTATTAATATAAAATTTCCTAAAAGCATGATAAATAAAACATTAATATACAACTATTGATTAAACTAAATCCGATCAAATATCCAACGAACAACGCGATGCATCAACAAATGAATCTCCTGATTAGGATAGAAATGGTATGAAAAGCAAATTTCCAGTTTACGAGCTTTTTTGCCACTAGAACTTAAGCAATTTATTGGAAATGACCTTTTTCAAAAGTCACGCAGGCATTAGAAACGTCATCAAATAGCTCATACCACTGATGAGCGCTGTCAGTCATCTCTGACGTCTAGAAGTGACGAATAATATGCTGATCTTTAAGTATAGTCCCGTTAACTACCAACAGCAGTATATATAGAAGCTAAATTGCAGTTCGTTGATCGAAACCAATTTCAATCGGCAACTTCATTGAATATATATAACTAGTAGTGTTAACCATTCGCTGTTGATCTAACTAGAGATCAATTATATTTTTAAAATAAACCTTTAAGTATGGTCAAAACAGCAGAAAGACTCAATAAATTTTAATTGACGTTTCGGCTACCAGCCTTGTTCAACATTTAGTTGAGACACGCTTACAAAATTATGTGTGTGTACCTTAATTTAACGAAAATTTAATTATATAATTAAATATTATATATATCCTTATAGCGTCATCTGAAGCAAAACGTACGTTTTTATTCTAAACGTATTTTCAAATCATTTAAATAATTATATATTTTAAACTAGATTACTAAAAAGTACATCAAACAAAAATTAGTTAAATATAAATATATAAATTAACAACATATTATTAAATAAAAATTTAAAGTCTTAAGCTGAAATTATATATGAACGGATAATAAATACTATATTTTTTATTGTTATAAGATTTACTATGTGATCACATTTTATCTGTGAAAATTCGTCATTAGCATGTATTTAACCCCGCTGCTATGTTTGGCCATGGAATTGGGCCGAAACCTGATTACAAGACAGTTCCTTCAGATGACCTCTTATCGTTATTCTTATACATCGTCTGTTATTTATTAGTCAATTTATAAAAATTGACTTTTATTTTAAATTTCAATTAAAAATTTTAACTCGATATAAATTATATAAAATCTTGTATAACAATTTTTTAATTATTTGTTATTCGTTAACTATATATTATTTAAACTTTTTAATTATCTATTTAGCAATAATTTTTCAATATAAAGATAATATAAAGTACGTAGACACATAGTTATCCGATCTGATTTTTAAAGACAAAATATGTTTTCGTTTCTGACGATGCTAGCATCAGCAGCTAGCAAAATAAAAATATATTAGAATTTTTCAATCATACCGATTCAAAAATTCAAATTTAAAAATATAAACACTTTAGTAAATACTTACAGGATAAGTTATATCGACGTTGATTGGAAATAAACTTGTAATTGTATCATATTTATTCAGTGAGAAAGCGAGTAGTGTAGCTTCGGACATACTATACTTGATATTAGTTATCATCAATTTAAATCGTTTCTTTAATCATTGTTGATGATAAAGCATAATCCTTTACGATTACACGCTTATCAATTAAGTAACTTTTTTATTTTTCCATTTTGTTGCAGCTTAAAATCTACTTTTTATTATTATATTCATACAAAATCTAGTTTGGTCAGTTAATATTTTGTGCTTTGTGTTTAGCGAAAACGATTGCTCTTAGCCATACTTGATTTTACTGCTTCGTTACTCGATCACAGCTATTCTCGCTATATGTACAATTCTGTTGATCATCTTACTAAGCTTCTACAATCAAGCGATATTCAAATATTGATAGGCGCCTTAAATGCATTATATTTTTTCAGCAATCGATCAACATACATATCAAAATTGCCCGTGTATCGTAAAATCCCACTTTTCGACGAACTGAGACGGTTAGCAAAAGTATGCATCCTTCATATTTTTACATAACTAATATAAAAACAAAAATCGAAATTACTTTTATTGTATAATCTCTTACTTTTTATTTAGAGTTGGGGCAATAAATACAGCGGTTTCGATATTGCTTCATGTTGTAAATCTAATTCTATGGAGGTTCGTATATCTATTAAGTAGCTTTAGAAACATTATATTATACATTATGCATTAATGCTACTATTTATAAATTATAATTATAAACTAGAAATTACATTATAAATTATCATCATCACTAATAGAGCATTATGAAAGTAGCATCAAAAAGTAGTATCATTAATTTAGCGTCATAAAAAGAGCATTAATAATTATTTGATTTTCTAATTTTGTATTTTTAGAATGAACGTAAATGATGTTATTTTATAAAATTAACATACATTAACTTTTAGGATTTTACAAGCGAAGCCATGACGTTGGCTCTAGAATTTTCACCTGCTCCAAATATTACGGCTGTAAGTTTGTGTTTCAAATCTACGCTATTTGTTTCTATTATAATAATTAATAATGCATTTACAAATAGAGTACGCTCGAAGACACGTTGTTTAACAATTATATATAGATTCGAAAACCTAGTATTACAGTTTTTCATTGATTTTCTCTGCTTTAAACCGCATCAACAAAAATACAAACAATTTTTATCTTTTATTTCGCTATACATTGCTAGTAGCGTTCTCATAAATAATAGCCGAGTATTAACAAGTTTATAGCAATTTATTTTCTGTTTTATATTGTTATAAATAATCCAGCGGTAACCATCTTCTGTATGTTGCTTCATACCCGATTCCATATTGACTTTGGGTAACTGATCCAATTGTCACACTGGTTCGCCTGTCAAAATACTTTCTCTGGTTATCTATGATCATGACACTTAGTTTGCTTGATCCGATTCTCAATATCTTTAATTTCTAAGAACAAATCTCTATTGTAAGTCATTATATACTGATTTGACCACACAGTGCTAAAGTTGTCGTCTAAAAGTAACATGATGCCTGATTAAATTCCAATCTGCTAAGCAACATCATTTTCTATATATATTTGAATTGTTTGCTGTTGACAACATTTTATTTTAATTTCTACCTATTAAATAATGTTAACTTAGACATGATTAATTTAAATTTAGTTATAAACATAAGCTTTTTTATAATAATCTAAATGTTGTAATCGCTGATTGTTGCTTTATTTGCATTAAACATTTTATCATTGACTGTGTGACTGCTCGCTTTTAATTTTTATAATGTCTACACCTATATAGAGTTTAGCAAAAGAAATTCACTTGAAATTGATTATTTGAATTAATATCAATAATCTACTTTATAAGTAGAAATTAACATAAAAATTCATTTTGTGTAGCTTATCTTATTTACCCTAAATTTTCATGATGCAATTTCATCGTATATCACTTTGCACAAAAGTATTTTAATTTTGTTTGTAGAATGTTTGGTTTTCTCTTTATCATTAAACTTTTTTGTTTAGCAAAAACCTCGAACTATTGTATTAAATGTAGATTATATTACACGCGTATGTATATTTATATGTGTGTTGTTCATTCGTTTAAATAATGTAATGTATTTCATTAGCTGGCAGATACCCCATCGGAATTAATGGAATCGTTACTTGTTGAACACAGTCATATTTCGGACAGCGAAAAGGTATATTTTATATAAGTGACTAATAATGTTTCTTTTGTTTGCAGGCGGATTTGTTTTTCAAAATTAGGCTGGCTTTTTATTTTCCATTTCCTGAGCTTCGCGTAGGATTCGTGAAAGCCCGCCTTTTGGCTACTTCAATTATTTGTAATAATTTCTATTGAATTGTGATTTGTACTAAGTTTTGTTGGTTTTGCAGTGCACTCTAAACCAAATTTAGAGGAACTTAATCAATTAATTTACGAAGGATTTCTTACTGAGCTAATCGACACACTGTCTTTGGAAGATGATGAAATTTTGGTGAGCTTTCTGTTTTTTAACTTGATTTGTAGTTTTTACTTAAAAAGCTAATTTTTAATGATTTTGCTTAATGCCGTAAATTACCACATATTTTTTGCTCGATTCCGTAAAGCATTATGCTTAGGAAGATATATGTATTATAGCATTCGATCAATTTTCATCAGTCCAGTACAAATAAACAGAAAGCTCTTTAATTTAGCATTTTGCCTAGTATTTTAAATTTAGTTCCCTCTAAAATGCTACATTTTTGGATATTGTGCATAACCTTGTTTAGAATACGATACTCTTAATCGTGCTTTAGACTTTTAAAATTAGTGAGAAGACTAAAACGTGAATATAATGTATCAATATATATACATATGCTGCAGTGTGTGCAAATTTGCCGATGGATAAACGTTGTGTTCACGCTACATATGAGTCATTGCTCATTTAGTTGAGTCATTGATCAACTAAATGAGCAATGCATATTTAGAATTAATATCATTTATTTTTGAATAAATTAGTCTTTTTTATTCCAAGTTAGTTGTTTTAGTCTTTAAGGCAATGCTTTAAATGTAAGTTTTGCTGTTTTTCGAATAATCACCATTAACTTACGATAACACAACTAGCGCATTAATTTAAAATTACATTTATTACTCAAACAAATCATCATTAATTTAAAATTATGTATTTTTATGCACATTTTTTATTTTTTTTATTAATTTTTATCAAAATTTTGTTTTTAGGATGTAAAGGCTGTAATAATGAAAACGTTGACATCAATTGTACACTTGGATACAAATTCAAAGTAAGTTAGTTGCCATCACGTCCGATAAAACTTGTCGTTTGTGTTGATTAAGGCTTTTAGATGTGATTGGACAAACTCAAGCAGATATATATCACGGATTTTTACCAACTCTTGTTCGTCAAGGAATTCATTATCTATTATCAGATTGTAGATTTTTGTTTTTCTGAAAATTGCTACTTACTTTAAATATTTTTTATTTTTTTAAGTAAATGCTCCGGATCTGGATGAAGATCATCGACAACGCGTCGAGCAGTTTTCAACATCTCTTCTGTCCTTTTTGTACCATTTAGCCAATCATAAACTTGGTATTGAATTTTAAATAAGCAACATTGTACATTGTTTTATTAATAGGTGGGAAAGCGTTAGTAGATAGCGGTATTGTAAAAAGTATGCTTAATATCGTTACATGCTTTGAACGAAAATCGCCGTACCTTGTGGTGAGGAAATTTATACAATCGATTTATTTAATTTTCTGTTTGTTTTTAAGTTTGTCACTCGTGCGGTTCGAGTGATCGATTTGGTAACCAATTTTGACATGCATGAATTTATAAACTGCGATGGTATACAAATTTGCGTAAAGCGCTTAAAGGTAGAATAAAAAATTTCATGTGCCGCATGTTCATGTTTTATGAAATTACCATTTTTGATGGACTTTGATATTTTTAAATGATAGTACTTAGTAAATTTTTACTTCTTTTGTACTTGTGTTTAAATAATATTAATAGCTTGATACTTTAAATATACATAAGTAACACAATATAAGCACATGTGATAACTTTAATTTATTTCATCTTTTGCTACTATTCCGTCGTAATTATCTACTTTGTTCCAAATATAGTTGTTCTGATGTTTAATTACATTTAACTTTTGCAAATTTTAGTTTGAAATCTATCAATGTCAAAAAGATTTAACTGATTATATCCTACTTGACGATGATGGTTCTGTAGACGTAAATGCTCATAAGCTACATGATATGCCTTTAGGTATGACTTTCGTTTTGTAAATCTTAAAAGAGCGTCTTATAAAAATATTTCACAAAAGCAGTTGGAACTAATCAGTTGTGTAAACGAATCATTTTGTTGTCTTGTTCACTAATCATATGCTAATTTCATTTTATTTTTGTTTGTACGGATTGTAGCGACATTTTTAGACTCATTAACTTTGTTTTTATTGTGTGATTATATTGTTCGATTAAACATTATTATAGCAAATATGATTATGTAGTTTGATTATATACCAGTAAGTGTGTAACTTTGTAGCTCATACAGAGATAAATTACCTTAGCTATTACAAATCGACGTTTTTTAGCTTCTATAGAACCGTGGATTTATATGATAAGGTCCGGTAGAATTGTATCATGATTTTAAACGTTTCGAATCCATTTTTATTGATCATTTTTCGAATATAATTAACGGTTAATATTCATTAGTAACAACTTAATATTTTAACAAACTTCATGTTATACTTTATAACAATTTAACATTTTAATGACATAAAGTATTTATTAATTAAATTGATGAATTGTCAATAATACATAACGTAACTTGTTGGCATCAACCAATATTATTATTTGATTAGCTAAGATTTTGTATTGATTTTATCATTAATTAATTTAATGTTTTTTAACGGTTGCTTGGCTATCTAGATTTGATTTCACATAAAATAGCGTCGTTATAATTTAACGTTATCATAATCACTCTAACAAATATATATTTTTTTGTTATTTACTAAGCCATTTAATTTGAATGGATATACGTGTCAAAGTGAAATATAAACCTTTCTATATGTTAGATATTGCGTTGATGAGAATGTTCGTTTTATACTAATAGTTGACAGTAATATATAAAATCATTTTTTAAAGATGATTACCATCATATGCATCATAATGAGTTAAAAATTCGCATTTGACAAAATTATTGAAACTAATTGCTTTTAAAATTTTAAAACCTGTGTATACAGTGGTTTCTGCACTTTATATCTCTAACCATACTTTAACAAAACACTAAATAAAGAACAATTATTGATAGTTGCAGAATTTATTTGGAGTATCTAATACATTTAATTAAATATTGAAAGAAACAAACAATTATTAGCATTTAAAATGTCCTAATCGATATTAATTTGTGTACAATAAATGACAAAACAATTTTAACTGCAAAATAACGTTTAAAATTATCACAAGTTTTTTTATTATTTCATAAATTACTTATTAATTAATGTTGTGTTATCGTCGCGAACACATTAAATAAGAAAATAACCATTTTATATTCTTTCAATGTAACATTGTAGTGTTAAATGTTGCTGTTTTGAATGAATTTTATTGTTGTGATTTATTTATTTCACCTTGATATAAATCTAAACCTACATATATGGTTTTCTAATAAAATCGTATTTATGTCTATCATAAACCACCTTAATCCTTACTCTAAATGACATAAAAGCAATAAAGCTATATTTAAATACATTGGAGTTCGTATGTTACGTATCACTTTAACTTAATAAGAACGTAATCGGTGTTTGCTTGTTTCTTAAATTATTTCTCGTGATATTTATCAATATATAAATATAAATTGAGTTTCTTAAATTTACTATCCGTGCTCTTTAAGGAATACACTGCAGTCATAAACCAGAAACTTTGATTAAATCGATATTAAACTTTTTCAAAAAAGCAGTCGGTAATGCTACGCTTACTGAAAGCATACGACCTGGTATGCTGCAAATTTTTATATACTAATTTTACGTTTTATTTTTTGCGTTAGTTATGGAAAGTTCTCTTCCTGAATGTCTTGAACATATAATTCGAAATGTTCACTATTACCGTCCATCGCTTTTCCTTTTAGGTTTGTTAATTGTTGTCAATACAACTCACAATTTCTTAAAATTTCTGTTTTACTTTTCTAGCTGCAGAAATAATTTCAGTTTATATATATCAAGAACCATCTCACCTACCTTATCTGCAGGAGTTAGGCCTTACCGACACTCTTATTACTGCCTTGCTGGAAAAAGATGTGAGATTTTGTAAATGATATCGTGACATAGATTTATACATAATATGTTCGGAGTGCAGGTTCCTGCTACTCGAGAAATTCTTGCAGCATTGCCAGGAATTTTCAGGGCGATGTGCTTGAACGATGCGGGTCTTCAATCATTCCTTCGTTGTCGACCATTTGAAAGACTGTTTCGAGTATTCATCAAGCCCAATTATATCTATGCTCTTCAAAAGAAACGTATTACTGACTCAAGTAAGCAACGAAAAAATTTATGAACAAATATTACTTGTCTTTATTTGTAATATTTGGTTAATAAGTAAAATTATTATTAAATAAAATGATAAAATTTTATTACGATAAAATTTATCGAACTGAAATTTTTATTGCCAAGTGCTCTCTACAATTTACCTTCATTAGATATCACATTTTCAAATATTTCGAAATATAATCTAATCCTACTAAAATGTTGGACAAATTATTAAATATTAATTTAATTAGTCGAACATCAAATTAAAAATCAGAATTTATCTACTCTTTCGCTGATGAACAATAAACATCATCAGAAATAAAAATCCAACAATTCCATTCTTTAATTCCTTCTAACAGCTTTCAAATCGTGCCGTTCATATAGAAACAAAAAAAGAAAAACAGCAACGAAGAATACAAGAATATTAAAAATAACATTAATTTGCCCAATAAACATCATGATGAAAGCTATTATATATAATATATTATATTATTTTTTACATTTTATATAAAACATTTATAAATATATAAAACGCATACATAAAATAGTGTAATATTAACTAAAATGACATTAAAAAGGCAATTTAATGTTTATAGCTTTTAAACGAAGTTGACATTTTATGGTTACTGACGAATACTTCGATTGAAAGCTGCTAACATTATATTAGCTTATACTTATCATTCCTGTTAACATTTCTGTAATTTAAATATAGAAAGCATCATATGGATGATCGTAGAAAACATCGATTAATTGATTTCAATACAAAGTCAATTTATTAAAAATTTCTCAATATAACTAAATGATTACAATTTTTGAAGAAAAGCTACATTTTGGAAACTTCAAATATTAAAAGCGTTTATTTCTCAGTGGTTTGTTCTTATAATATAATTATATGATTGAGAAAACATTCTGTGACATTGAGTGGAATTTGAATTATATTTCTGATATATATATTCGATACATCTAATTAAGCTGCGATCCGGGGTCTGTAACATATGCGATCATATCGTTGAAATTAAATAAGGAAACCGGAAAATTCGACAAAAAAGTCTTGTTTTCTTGGCGTTTTGCCCTTCTAGGGCTTTTTGACGCCCTATAATTAAATTTTATTTCCTTATATAATTATAATTTATAATTTTAATTTTATTATATATTACCGCAACGTAATTTTGAAATGCACAAATTATAAGCTTATTAAATAAGCTCACAACTTATTAAATAGATATAAACAAATTTTACAAATTTTATTTTATGCTTGTTTTTGTTTTATACCGTTTTTGTTTATATTATAATTTAGATCAAGGGATCGCATCCAATATTGGTGCTGCTGTTGAAGTGTTGATCCGCCATCAGCCTGAGCTAAAGCAGATCGCAATTGATTCTCTCTTGACGGCTAGTTTATTCATTCACGTTCGCTAAAAACAATGTTTATTATTTTTAGGTATTTGATGAACTGTATCGTTATGGCAATTTGGGAATGTTTGTAAACTTCAGGCATTTATTTCGTCGAAATAGTTCGAAACAACACCAACCAGTACAGTTTACTCAGTATTCGCATGTATCTGTATCACGATTACAATCTATTCTACAGGGTTCTGATCATGATGACAATAGCACACTGCACGATTTGGGAATGCCAACACAAATGCAGCTGATAAATGAAAACATGGATGAAGATCATTACGATTTTGCCACAGGTGGAACTCCTGGCCTTGAAAATATCGAGCTTGTTGATGAACAACAACATATTGACTCATGTGAGGTTTTGCAACAAGACATTGATGATATTTCAATTTCAGCTAATTGCGATGATAATGTTCTTCAAAGTCAAATTCTCGATCCTACTATAACCAGCGAGAATTTGGTTGTCGACGAAATACTGACAAACACTTTTGATGAAAACACAGGTGAAGTTCTTAGCAACTACAAAAAGGTTTGTATTTTTAATCGCATTTTATTCTCAAATTATTAAAATTGAATTCGTTATTATTTTCTAGTATTTGAAGATACGCTGTAAAAACGAAATCTTCAATCTTCCTTGTAATGTGTCAAGATCCGGATTTCAATTCAGCGCCCGACATCCAATGTTGTTGGAGTTTATTCCAAATTTAATGAAATTTGCTGAGTCAATGCTAACTAATGATTCTGTTGATCACACACGAGTATTTCTGGATAAGCAAGGCTTGTCATGTATTTTGAATATTATCACTATGAAAAATCTTTCACTCGATTTTGCAAACAGCACCGCTGGTCAATCGATATCTTCAATTGTCGAAGCAATTTTGGTAATTCTTTATGCAAATTTATAATCGTTTTACATTTCGTTTTTTTGTTCTTAGTCTCATACCCGCGATATTACAATAGTTGAAGCTATTTTTCATAATATTTCTGTTCTCTTACGGCAACTTATCGATAACTATCAGCCGTTTTCTTTTCGGAGTTCTATATTGCTAGATCACATTTTAAAAGTAAAATCCAGAAAGGATTCACAGCCGGAAAATGATGATTCTGATGATAATATTCTACGATGTATTTGTTACATCCACAGCTATCTAACGATATTGAGTACGGTTAATAAATCACAATCGGTACGTTTTTTGTGTTTTTATATTTTGTCTTAATTCGCACTTGAATATTTTGTGTTGCTGAATTTTTTAATTGATTTATTAAGAATTAGTAATTTTAAAGTTATTTTATATTTTTATAAATGCTTAACGCTTAAATGCTTTATATTTCTATTGATTTTTACATATTTTATGTTGTCTCTGTTGGATGTTTTAGGAAAGGGAACAGTTTAAAAATATGATGCCTTTTGAAAATTCGATGCATAAACTTTTGTTATTGAATGATTTTATTCAAATAAACGGTGTTCATCTGCAGCTTGCATATCTAACTTTGATTCATTTTTATATATAATAGAACAATAATAACATGTTCTTAATAGAACATTTAATGTTTTTGATGATATTAAATGTTTTAAACGTTCTAAATGCTTAAAATGTTTTAAATTTTTTAAATGTTTTAAATTTTTTAAATGTTTTAAATTTTTTAAATGTTTAAATGTTTTTAAATGTTTTCTAATGTTCTTTAATGTTTTCTAATGTTTTTAATTGCTTTTAAATGCCTTAAAGTGTATTTATTGTTTTTAAATGTTTACAACTGTTTTAAATGTTTTTAAATGTTTCAAATATTTTAAATGTTTTAAATGCTTATAAATGATTTGAATATTTTAATTGTTTTTAAATGTTTTTTAATGCTTTAAATGTTTTAAATGCTTTTAATAGAACAATAATTAAATATTTTTGTTTATATTTTAGTACATTTTATTTTTTAAATGTAATAATAAGTATTATTATTTGTGGTTTGAATAATATAAACAAATTATACTATATATTAACATTTAAAAATTTTATACTAATGAGCTAATTTTTTATATACTTAATATTTTTTAATTTGAAATTATAAATGCTTTACTTTTAATAAGAAAAATATGTTATATCAAATTTTCATATTTAACTAAAATTATAGTTTTATATATACTATTTCTTTCACACTTCTTTCATTGACTTTTTTAATTTGATTTTACTGTGCTACATTGTGTTAATGCATCAAATACTTTAATTGATGTTCTTGTTATTGTGTCATTCACTTTTTGATTTTTCTATCTAACAAGCAAATAAATTTAAAATTAATTTTTCATTTTAGAAGATGTCAAGTATTTAGAAAAATGTAAAGTTTTTCTCGTATGTACTCGTCATTTTTATTTCTACTTTTTCCATTATTATGGCAAACTGTAAAATTGACAGAAGTCAACCGTCGATTATTTAGGTACAATTGTTTAAGGAGGAAATAGTTATTAACATTAGTAGTTGAAAAGCACTACACACAAATGACGTTCACAAAAACAGTCGGAAATAAGAAAAGACATCACCGGATTTGTTTTTAAATAATTTAGTTGCTTTAGTTCAAAAAATCAGAAACATTGTTTCTCAAAATAATAAAATAAGTGTATATCTTATTAAATACATTCACTAATTTTTATTTTAGACTTGTAATCAACATGATAATACTATTATTGTATGTTGAATGCATCTTTTGTGTATATTTTTACATGCTTGTTTATATTGACATTTATGTTATTACAGCTTAATGTGATATACTGGTCAGTTTCGATGATGTAATCCGTATTTTGATGTTTAGCAAGACATTAAAGACAAACTTGTCGATGCATGGTCATCAGAAGTTGGTATGGATATTCTCTCTTTATTGTGCCGACTGCTTTTAATTGTCAGCTGGGAAACTTATGCACTCATGAAAGCTGTTGACAATAGTTATCTTAATTTCGTTACATTTGGAAAACTTCGATTTGTTAGAGAGAAATTGAAACGTCAACTTTGTCTAAACGCCTATAATCGAATTCTGAATAACCAAATTAGTGATAATAATATAAACAAATTACCAGTAAATAATTGCCAGACTGATGAGGATATAGAGATCGATGATATTTTTCTTGGCGATAAAGATTTTAACGATGATGACGAATACTGGAACTCTTTTAATCTCGATGCTGATACCCTAAAAAAATTACGAGAAAATGTCAATAGAGACTTTTCGGATAACTGTTTCGTCTGTTTGCAAGTGATCAGTAAACTTGGTGCTGAATTAACTACTGTGATGAACACTTTAACAATGGTCAGTGTTGGCGCATTTTCGCGCAGGAGACGAAATTCTCATTACGTTGTTTACTCCGCCCAGCTACTTTATTCCTCAATTATAATGAGTGAAATTCACAAAAATATACTCGCACTCTACACTGAAGTTATCGACAGTTTCTTAGGTGTTCAAATTTCGTAAGTATTTGTTGAATTTGCGTATTTTGGACTATATGTATGAACTATATGTACGTTTGTAATGTAAAATATAACTGAAAGCGCTTAAACGAAAAATTCACTGCAATCATTTTTTAACTATCTTTCTGTTCATCTTATATTTTCTGCTGTCAGTTAGCAACATATTAACTATAACGGTATTTTTGATTTACGAATCCGTATTAATTGAATATAGCAGTTTTTTAATCAATCACTTTGTGATCAAAAATTATCGCAAATTATTTTGTTTACGTTAAAAACGATTTTTAATTGTTTTTTACGTAAACGATTATATTTTTAATTTTATATTTATATTTAATTTATAAATTTTTATCTCTTTATTAAATATATAAAGATTTTAATTCTTATTTTTTAACATTTTTGCTTTAAAACGATGTTAGCAATCTTTTATGTAAATCATAAAATTTGAAATCTATAAATCTTGTAAATTTAGCAATCTTACAGGCTTTCAAATGACGTCGTTTGCTCTTATTCTTAAAATGTACTTTAGGTTTATCGTGCACATAAACTACATGATTGTATCTTCGCTTAGTCAGCTAAACTAATAGAATTGATAATAATTCTATAAAATGTTATATATATTAAGTGTACAACAGTATATATAAATAGTTTATCTGAATATTGTCCCACTGTTTAATATTTTGACTGTTCATTCTATTGTATTTTTAGCTTTATATCTTCATAAATATTGATGTTACAAATTCGTTTCAACCCTTATCTCTTTTCGTATATTAACATACCAAACGTAATTAAATCACTTACAAAATGAGAGTGTTCAATAATCGCATTTAATTCAAACTTATTTGACAACAGTGTATTTTGTTCAGCTTGTTACATTCTTATAACAGTTTCAATTATAAATTCAATTGTGTTTTAATTTCAGTCATTGCTTTAATTTATGTTGTCTTTTATTTTTTAGAGTGAGTCTGTTGACATGTATTGCAAAATTTCTTCTTCTGGTATTGTTTGACGACAAATTTAGACCATATCATTTATCGCTGCGATGTTTCACAGAAACGACTGCTCTTAATATATTTTTCAAGTATATAAATAATATCGTTCATTGTTGTCATTCTTATTTGTATTTTTAAAGGGCTGTCAATTATATCATTAATCACGAAAATGATTTTTCTCTTTCCATCGTTGATCCATGTAAGTGATTCTAAGTTTCATCACTGGACTGATGTTCGCTCAAAGCAAACCATTATGTTATATTTAAGTATATATTTTTAATATTATTTAAGGCATATGCACAACTTCATAATCACTGTTTTTATCATTTTTATTTCACATTTTAGAAAATATCATCTTGTCACCGTTTCTAGAGTTTTATATTCTTGATGACCATTTTAGGTGATACTAGTGCACCATTTTAGGCTAAAGTATGTGTATTTTGACTATAAAACTTTAGAACATTACAGATGTAACTATAAAGTTTATAATATTTTTTAATCGTAGATGAGCGTAATGATGATTTGAAATTAAAAAATTCTTTTCTGTTGTTTGTGTAATTTTATTTTGTGTAACATGTTTTATTTTCTGAAACAAAATATCAGGCTCGTATATGTATTATGTAATGTTTTTTAATGTTTTTAATCAACAAATATGTATCAGCTATTTTTCATCAATTTTGACATCAATATTTTAATTGTTAAAAATTTTAAATCGATTCGAAAATGATTTATAAAAACATTTTGATGGGGTTCTGTTTTATGTTTAAGCTTTAAGATCATTGTGGTTGGAGTGCTTTGAAGCTCATCTGAATATAATTTATCGGTTGATTAACATGAATGTCATTTCTGAGTCCCCCCATATTATTGTTAACTTCAATCATAATCAATCTTACCAGTATATTACGCCATTGGATATTCCAATATTCGCTGCTTCAGTTCAAGAGGTATTATCTACGTCAATATTTAATTGTTAACAAATGTTTTATCTTTGTTTCAATTTTATTCTTAGTACGCTTTTCTATCTCTATCACCCATATTCTACAAAAAGTTATTAGGCAGTTTGTCTAAATCGATATCTGAAAAGTTCATTGCTACATTTTGTATGATAATGAATGGTGTGAAGGAACGCGATATTCATAATTCGAGAATTATTCGTAACAGTTCTGCCTATGCTAATATGGAAACATTTATCAATGGGATGCTAAAAGTAAGTGTTTTTTTTGTATTCGTCAGTTTATATGTAGTATTTTATAAATCATCAATTCATTCATTTTTCTTTAGTTTCTCTTTTAAAATTAATCGATTTTAACTCACTTGGCAAAATTCGGTGCTCACCGTATAATTTTCGTTTATGAAAAATATTAGAATAACTTGGTTTCAGATTTAATGCCAAGATTGGGACATTTTTTATGCTTTAACTAGCGGATTTAAAGTCCTACTTTGAACTTCATAAAGTAGTCAAATGTTTTGCCCTACGATGAAAATAAACTGATAGCCTCCGATACTATTGTTAAAGTATCGACAATGAGTTTTTTAAATAGTATTACAAATGTATTTTATTCAGGATTAAAGTACATTTAATGTTTATTTAGCAAATTTATTTTGTATTTAATAAAGATTTATGATATATTAAATTGAATATATATGGTCTTTTCGTATTTAATAGATCACAAAGCTGATTATTTGTCATGACAATGTATTTGTTGATGCCAATTTGTGTTGTTATTTTAAAAAAATGTTTATTCGATAAATTTGATAATGCAAAACTTGTAAAAAGCATTTTTTAATTTGATAGTATATATTTTGTTTTATTGAATCAAGATTATATTTAGTTATTTATGTTACAGCTGTTTTCAATGGGATTTTCACGTCGTCAATCTGTCGTAGTCTTAGAGACTTTTAATGGTCACGTTGAAACGGCGATTGATCGATTAGTCAACAAAAACCTGCCAAGAGCTGCGAATGTTGCAATTGCTAATGAACATATCAACAGAAATCCAATTGTATGGTATGGAAACTCTAAGGTGAGTAGTACACGCGTTTATTTAAGTGATATGCATGACATTAACTATCTTGCAAATTTGATAATAAGAAATATTTTTAAATATGTAAAGACTCATTGGATAGCATTCATGTATTCTCTGTACTCTTCAAATGTACAATAAATTTTTAATAGTTAAATTTATTTTCAGTAAAATCTCTTTGTCGATTTGATGATTGTTCTATCATTAAATTTCAAAATTGTTAAGATATTCATATTTTGTGCTTACTGAAATATGTCGAAAATGACTTTAATTGAGTAATTGATGTATATATACTTTGATATATATGTATATATATGTATATATATATATATATATATATATATATATATATATATATATATATATATATACATCCTATGTATGTATATACATCCTATATATACATCCTATATATAGGATGCATATATAGGATGCATATATATAGGATGCATATATATACATATATAGGATGTATATATAATCTATATATGTATATATATATATATATATATATATATATATATATATATATATATATATATATATATATATATATATATATATATATATATATATATATATATATATATATATATATATATATATATATATATATATATATATATATATATATATATATATATATATATATATATATATATATATATATATATATATATATATATATATATATATATATAATATATATATATATATATATATATATATATATATATATATATATATATATATATATATATATATATATATATATATATATATATATATATATATATATATATATATATATATATATATATATATATACTTTGCTATGTCTTTGCTATAATTAAAAATTTTAGTAACTTACCTTTTTACGATTTGTTCATTTGTGTTTCCTTACACATATAGCCGGCATTATATGTAGCTTTAAACATTTAATTAAAATTACTCAATTTCGGTGTTTGTCTATTTTACTTATATAGTGATTAATTTTTTTATTATAATCCAATTTTGCTTTCTATCAACCTTCCAAATCGTTTATATAATCTTTCATATTCCAAAATCGTTTAACTTTTGGAATATGAATCAACAACTGTTATTCTGAAATTATAGTTATATTGTCGATACTTTGAATATATTGAAATTGGCAAATGCACGAACAATAATTTTTAATGAATGTTTTAATTCCTATAATTTTTTAGATAAGTTACAAATGCGCTTTCATAAAACAAGACCAATATTTTCAATATTCAAAAACACCAACAAATCCGAGCATTAAAACATTAAATCAAACATTAAATCACATTATTATGTTATTGTGCAACTATAACATATACTGCTTATTACTTTTTTGCATATGTAACCATCACAAAGGAGGTGACTGAGGTGTTTTTTCGCTAATACTTTTTTGTATAAAGCCTTTTGGAAAAAATGCATTGCAAATAATTTCATATACTTTAGCAGTCAAAATTTGCGGTTTGAGTATATTTTATAGTTTTTGATATTTTTAATTTGTCTCTTTTGCTTATTGCTTGTTATATACGGCAGTCGGTCTTGTTTTATGACTGATTTCTTGATTTTATAAACTTTTATATTTCAACATTTTATTCAATGTGTTGATATTCAAAAAATAATTGTTACTCGTTTTTATCTTTACTAATTACAACAGTTTTATGTAATCTTATATTTTTATAATTGTAGTACCTTCGTTATGACGATGCTTCGATTTTAGCTTTTTGATCGATCTTAGTTTTTTTATCCGGATATATATAATAATGATATTTAATTTTTCTGCTGTATTTAATCTCGTTCTATATCTTGTTTAGGATGTGGATGACATCGATCAAAAGACTACAATTCTTCAGATTACTAAATTGAATTCTTTTCTCGAATACATTCTATTTGGTTGGTAGCTTTTAAAAAACCTTTTACCTCGATTTATTACGCTTAAGTGTTTTTAACTCATTTCCGACAGTTGTAAATTTAACAAACTATTGTATTAAAGGTTTTTTGACTTGATTATAAGATTAGCAGCTTTGGTGCAAAAGCTTGTTGTTGCTCAAGAATTTTAATTCATTTATATATCCTTTTTAATCGAAATTTATTCCCTCAATTTATTAAAATTGTTTTTATACAATTTAATTTGTTATTGCCTCGACTTGACTGTGATATTTCAAAATTGATATTTATTTTTAATTGTGTTTATTGCTGCTATATACTACTTTTGTCTTTGTATTTAAGAGATATTTAAGTTACTCGACCTTGATCCTTATAACCTACATAAATATGCCGAGTTTGTTACCTGTATTTGTTATTCGATATCTGCACGCTGGTTTGAACGTTTATCAAATATGATAATAAGCAAGGTACGGACAATACCTCCGAATTTTAATATTGTTAATATTGCTGTGTTGTTAACTCTATCAGATTGAATGTATGATGTTACAACTTCCATCACTATTTGGCAATGTTGATATAGAAGGTGGTGAAATGGAGGAACAATTATTCTATCAGAAACTAAATCGACGTATATTATTTTTCAATCTTCTACTTCAAGTATTCATCATTAAATTTGTTCTTTCAAATTACTTCTCTGTTTATCTAGGAGCGGCTTTTACAAGTTGTTAATATAATGAAACCTTATGGAATTCTGCATACTACAATGTCAGCAATATGCCATACAATTGACCTTATAAACAGTGGATCCGTTTCAATGACAGACAAGCACAAGTACACCACAGAATGCTCTTTCAAAAATGAGTTTGAACAAAACATATATTGTTACATTTAGATGGTTAGCTCCTGCTTTACTACTCATTGATCAGTATGAAAAATCAGTTATTTTGAATTATCGTTTCCAAATCATGCAAGATGTAACTTACATTTAAACAATATATGCTTGTATTAGTCTGTATTGTTTGACCTACAGGAATACAGAGATTGCATAAGAGTTTGGAAATGGTTTGACAGCAGACAGAATCGTTGGGTATCCTACAATTTATACAACAACTTGCTGATGGATTTCGCATTTATGGAGCATCGCGTTCTTCTAAAGTATGTACTGTTCTGTTACATTTAAATACATGCTGCCTGTAGTGTAATTTGCATAATATTTTTGTTCATTTTTATTCAGGCTGGTTGTCTGAACTATGAGTTCACATACTTTGTATTTTAATTTTATTACTGATTTTGTGTGCCAGTGAAAATTATGCTAGAAAATATCATAATTTCACAAGTAATACTTTTTAATGTGCAAATTAACAAACGCGTGATCGTCAAGCTGACTTTGCGGCGACTTGTTGTTTCCATCAGTAATTTAAGTTCTGAGTCACGCGTTATTAAATTAAGTTGATCGCTCGTTTTACTTTTTAAATTAAGAATTGTCTGTACATTTTGTAGAATTGTAATCAATCGTCGAAATTATTTGGTCAACTTTGCAACAATGATACAAATCAATGTCGACACTCGTTACAATGGACCGATAATGTATTGGATAATTCCAACTTCCGGAAGGCAACGGTATCCCTCAGTATGTAAAACATATGGATTCGGTAAGATTTCTCAATCTCGTGCTATTTCATGCATTTCGCATAACTAAACTTATAACATTATGTGATATTAGTGTTTAACTAATATCCGTAATTTCCATAGGAGGTGATATCTTTTTTGCTTATTACTTTTCTATTAATCATTTAACGTATAATTCAAAAATCACTATTAAATTTTACTACTGATTTTGATTTCAACTTTTATGCTAGAAAATATCATAATTTCATAAGTAATACTTTTGTGATTGCAAATTAACAAACCCGTGTTCTTCAAGCGGACTATTGCGTCTACTTGCTTTTATTGCAATCGGTAATTTAATGATCTATAAATTGTTAATTTTTAAAAGTGATTTATTTTGCGCATTTATCTTACACTAATTTAAGTTTTTTTCTAGAGTATATATATTGAATAGTTGTTAGGTCACACAAGATGACTTTCGCATTGAAAATAAGCTACATAATCTTTTCTTCGTGAAGGAGGGGTTATATACTCGTATAATATAATTTGTTGCTACATCTGCCTTGGGACACACACTGGTGTACTCATAAATAAATCACTGCATACAAACTTATGTCAGTGTGATGTTGAAACTGAAATTATTAATGGTTTTGGTTTATTAAGTGAATTTGAAATAAAATCCAGCAGATTCGCAACTCATTATTGTTACAAGATTTTAACTTTTTTTTGAAGAAATTTTTCTAATGTTTTATATATTTATCTATTTTCAAAACTTTTTAGAGCTTCCTGTAATACCAACATTCCTGTGTGTATTTAATGCTTTAATTGGAATGTCATTTCAAAATGAGCCTTCAAAATGTTTACCAAATGTTAAAGCTTGTGATGTTCGCAAAATCGTTAAATTATCACCAAAGTTTATTCGAAATTGTCGGGATTCTGATACATTGCATGCTTTTCTAAGGTACGTTTTTTATGATATTTTTGTTTGCAAGATATAATTTCACGATTGCACATACAATTGTTGTAATTTTACCTATTTTAACATTTTCTTACACTTTTATAGATTGATCGTTCGTTACACTCGTGAAGAAACACATACAAAAACATTTGTTGATAATGGCGGCGTTGAGTCTCTTTTACAGATGCGGCGAAAAGTTGCATTTCAAGGATGTGTGCCTATGATTGTTTTGATTATACGTCATATAATGGAGAATACAGCTAATCTTGCTCTTTCAATGGAAAAGGTTTCTTGACACTATTTTAGCTTGTCCCGAATCTTTGGTAAAAAATGATCATTTTTGATTTAAGGCAATACGGCAAGGATTTGTTGATGAAATATCAATGCTTGGTGGTAATCATCGAGAGATGTTCAATGCTTCAAAAGTATTTGCATCTTTACTATGCAGAGATCAATCTGTTTGCTTAGACGTGACTAGTCGCATTTTGCGAATCACGAAGCCTAGTAATAGGAGAGGTTTGCATTATTCATACTTCTTTGCGTACTTTATCTAAATTTATTCTTTTGTTATAGCTGAGGATGACCTTTTAAACGCTTGCGGATCTCGTTGCTTAATCACCTGCAATTCTAATCGCCCTTCAGTAACTCTTTCAAAAATTGCTCAAAAGACAATCACGATTTTGTTGAACCACTTAGTCGCCGATAATGAAATTCGAACAAATGGTAATTCGAACTAACTCAAGATTACTGCTTTCCTTTTGATTGATAGGAAATGAATCCACACCTTTATATTTATCCAAATTTTTCTGATTATTTAAAGAACGTTAATTAATAGATCAAAATACATTTTCATATCATAATGCTATGTCAAGTCTTGGTGTAGTTTAAGAAATTTCAAAAGTACTAAGGGTTTGGTACACGTCTTATCACTTGGATAATGATATTATTTAAAAAAATTGACATAACCGACTTTGATCAATTTCTAAATTTGGAATTTTAAATAAGGATTAACAACACTAATTTATTTTTTAATTTTGTTAGCTTCTGTTATCAAAAAATTAAATTTGTTTAAATTTGCAAAGCACATATAATTTTTCCTTTGTTTTTTATGATGATGCTATCCAAATAAAAAAAAACGTTTTTTTTTTCATTTTCGACCGGATAGCGATTACTTTTCACATTATGTCAAGTACTCTCTCTGTATCTAGAATTATAACTGCTAATTTAGCTTACGAAATTTTGTTTCGGCAATTTAAAAATAAACTGCTTTATTTGCATGAAATTCATTTGAATTTTATAATTCTTGACTGATTGCTTTTAGAATCTTTCACACCTTGTAAAACAATAATCAGAATTTTTCTAACAACTTTACTACATCGTTTGCTAATGCACTCTTACAATATCTCTATATTTTAAATACAATTTTGTTCTGATTAATAACCTTAAATCTCTCATTTTTAAAATGACTCTACTCAATATTTTCGCGTTAATTTGTGTGATATCTTATTTTTGTATATAGTCTTTGTATATATAATCTTGTATAATTTCTTTTTATATCTTCTTATATGATATTAATAGTATAATCGCTAAATTTGATAGATTATGCCTCATTAAATTATTAATGATGAAATGTAGACTCGTGTTTCTTAAAAATGTGCATATAAATTTATTGATCATTATTTTACTTGGATTAGAAAATTCAAAAATTTAATACTTTTAGATTCTACAAATCCTATAATTACCTGTGATACCACTATCCTTGGTGAATCACAAAGCCAACAGACATTTTCTTGTAATGTGCGTTTCACCTAACGTTTTGATTACTATTAATTTTGTTTTGATTATTTTTTAATTTCATAGAGTCCCGCAAAAGACACACCTTCAAAGGTTGTTCAAAACGCGCAAAACGCTTTCCCTAACATTTCTAAAGCTGATGGTGACAGGAATTCAGAATTGGTTGTTCGCAAATATGTCATTCTTCAAATAGTGTCTGAGCTTGTGCTCAATTACGCTGGCGTTGTAGCACAAGTCAGCAGTCATGTCTACTCTACCGATGATGATTCTGTTTGTATACTTGGAAAAACGTGTTCAATGACCGATGCATCAGATGGCTTGAATGACTCTGCAAACAGTCCTCTAAACCTTAGTTATCAATCCTCCGTTAAGGTTACCTTTTTATTCATTATTTTTGTAAACTCGCTTATTCCTATCACACACACTTTTATAGGATGACAGTATGAATGCAAATCTATATGTAACGTCTATACAATCGCAATCTAAAGGAAAGCAAGCAATGCTCGCCTATGTGCTCGATCATCTGCTTATCAATTCCATCAGCGAAGGAGATGAAGTTGATGCCCCATGTGCTGATTCAGCTCGGGCGTTATTCGTTTCGATTGCCGTAAGCAACCATTCAGTTGAATCTCAACGAATACTCGTATCCGAAATAAAATACGCGCTTCATCGTGCATGCATGCTGGCCGATATTCACAAGAGGCGTGAGAGAATCAAAGCACTAGCAGGTATTTTCGAAGAACAGCTATTTTATATTTTATTAATTTCATTTGTACCGTTTTAATGAAATAGTAACTTAAGCAGTGGATACATTTGTATTTCACACCTATAAAGGGATTAGTTTCGCTCTGAAAATAAGAATGTTGCTCTTAAGGGCAAATACTTCAAGTATTTAATGAAAAGGTCAGCAATTCAGTAATTATATGTAAAAAATATGTGATATTTTAAGAGTTCGAAGTAATGTTATTTTATTTGTTTTTCGCCTACTGCCTTAAGTTTTTTCCAACTAATTTGAATCAATCTTTGAAACAAAGTCACAGATTTAACCATAAGAATTATAAATCTCAACAGTTTTGGGTCTTGAATTATCCGTAAATTCAAAATTTTACATTTTCATATATTGACCAATAAAAAAATTTAAAATTAAATATTTCTAAATATTAAATTTAAAAATGGTTATGCCTGGGTTTTATGACTGAGATGAGCAATAGTTTCGCTAAGATAAGTGTAAATCAGACTTCGTTTAATTAATCGAGCACAAATGTCTGATTTTATAATTTACAACTATTAGCAAAAATCACATGATGTTGTAGTTTTATATTTGCAGATTGTATAAATTTTCTTTGTAGTATATGTATGTTCTACCCACACTAGAACCTATGTATTTTATAAAGCACATTGTCTCATAAAATGATCATATTTTTACTACGGCTTATATTACTTTGCCTTTTATACTAAATATTGCGATTTTGTCTTCTTAAGATGTTTGACTAAAATAAGTTTTTAAATGCTGGCTTTATCTGCTATTGTTTAAAGATTAAACGCATAACTTTTGTATTTAATATTTTTACCTATTTAGGAGTAGTTTCTTTGCTGATTCAAGCATGTCCACCAACCGGCAACAGATCGATTCCGTATAACAGAGATAGCCCATTACTTCATTGCAACAATATGGTTCGTTTAATGCTTGATAAAGGTGTTTTTGCAGATTTTGCTCGCATTTTCCTAAATTTTCAATTGAATGGAGACAATAATCTTATTGATACAGTGAATGCTGTTCTTAAACCATTAAAACTGCTATCGAGTTCAAATGCTTCTGCGCTGTATAGGCAATCTCATCACAGTGATATCTGTCCGTCAGGCCAAGGAATCTTTGCTGAAGCTATTGAACGAATACTAACAACAGATGATAACGGGCATTCAACTGCTGAACCGTCTTCGTCTATCACTGCGAATCCTTTGCCTCAAAATAATAATTCCTTTGATGAAGTAAATAACAGTCCTCAAGCAATAATTAATTTTTTCAGTGGAGCAAACCAAAACGCTGACAATGAACGAAGTAATCTTAGCGATATTAGCGAAAGAGCTAACGACGAAAACGAGCCGAATGAACACTTGGCCACAGTTCAAGGTATGAACATATTGACCTATAGTGATACAAGTGTAACAGCTTTCGTATTTTTGAAATACGAATACAAATTGGTTTCAACCAATTGGTTGTTTATTATTTGTAATTTTAATGATTCTTTTGATTTGACAACTATAATATCGCATTTCTATAAGGCAACATATAAATACATAATAAGATATTAACGTTTACTAAAAATATTAAAGCATAAGCGTGATTATTATTGTAGTATCGGAGATATAATATCGAACCATTTGTTTTATATTTTGATAAGTATGATACAAACGTACCTATTACTGATCATGTAAATCAGCTAAACGTTTGATCAACAACTTATTTGACCTTATCTTGCTTTCAAATTTTTTATTTTTTAGTACTTCGAAAATACGGTTATGCATATAAATTCTTTATATCGATGTTCCTATAAAAATGAACAACGATATATACATAAAATCAAAGGAAACGAACCGTAAGGCTGTTGAACGTCAAATAATAGAAACAAATCAAAAAAAAACAAAAAATCCTAATCTTCGCATGCAAGCAAGTGAACAATAAAATCAAGAAGAATATATATGAGGAATCATAAATCAATAAACTTACATAGATTCAAAATGGTTGAAATATGATATTCTAAGAATATGATCTGATGTATTTTCGGTTAAATTCCATTCCTTGCTAATACCATTTGCTTCTCGTATAACCAAAGAGAACAGCCACATTACAAAAACACAAATTAAAAGAATTTTCGATTCTTCTACATTGTATATGCATAACGATAGTGTAAAATAAAACAATAAACACGAAACAATTTGGAATTTACTAGATATTTGTTTAGAAACATTTCGAAATGTTTAATTAAAAATAAATACTTCTGTTATAAATGTTTTAGCGTTTGTGCAATTTCTTAAGGATGAATTCTCGCTCACGCCTAGAATGATCAGAAGAGAACTCGTAGAACTCATTGCAAATATGAGCAAAGCATTTAAATACGCAAGACATTAGATTAAATTGGCCGTGCCAATTGCATGGTCTCGTGCAGATTAATTAAAAAGGTAGAAAGGCAAAACTATACTCGTCTTAGATCTCAGAATAAAAACGAAGCAAGTTTTTTAAAAAACAATCAAGGCAGAATTCTTAAGAGATAGAAATATTAGGTGATTGGAATGATTAGCGGATCCTCAAAACTGGTTGTCTTTCAAAAAATAAGAATTTGTTATGCTTTAATTAGACATAATCTAATTATCGCTTTGAAGATTCATACTGATAAGTGTAAAGATTTAAATAAATTTGATGAAATGGAATATCAGCATTTATCGGTCAATCACAAAATAGTCTTTGTTACTAGAAAATATCTAAGAATTTATGCAAATATTGTAGAAAAACTTTGGATAAGTTTAAAGGAAATGCTTAAAAGTGTCTTAAATTCAGCACTTTAGATAAAAATATGTTGAAGAATTTAAAATACTATGCAAACTGCGGCTTTATCTATTTGAGATAAGTATAACAATTTGTTTAATTCAGTAAAAAATTAATTTAAAAATGATTATTTTTGATTAAAATGTGTGACTTTTTTTCTCTCGCAATAAGTGCCAATAACTAGCAATTTATAACGAAAAACCGTAAAGTACCATTTCAATATTTGGTTTGATTAAACATTATGCCAATACAGCTTCGATAAAGTTAAAAATACGGGCACTTATAAATTAATAGTAATTTTTTATTTAAACTAGAGTAAACAAAAGTTGTTTTTTAAATAAACATATTTTTTTCTATAACAAATCGTCAGTTTCTGTTTCGCCTCAACTAAACCTTTTTGAGTTTAATTATATTTATTTAATAATTTATATTAGCATATTTTTTATAAATATATGTATTATCTCATACATTATGATATTTACAACTATTTAAATTTGATATTTGACATGTATTTCTACTGGTATGCTAGAGTAAATAAATTTGAACGTTTTCACAGTTGCATTTCTTTTTAAGAACATACCACATTTGCTTCTTTCACTAGCCGCGTAAACTTCTTTTGCCACTAATAATGATTTAATTTACGTTTAGGTGAATCTGCTTCTATTGAACGTTCCCAATTTAATGACGATATTGATGATTTTGATACAAGAGACAGTACACAGACACATTTTACCGAACCGCCTGTGTTTCTACCGCATCCTGTTGATTTTGTAAGTCAGATTTATAGTTGCATATTTTTACTGTGTATGATAAGTTTCTTGAATTATTAGAGTAATTTCGAGTAACTTTCTTATGAAACTTCACATGTTCTTTTCGATGGTGAAAATAAAAATAACGACACGAGTTTTTATTACAAATTGTTTTTTATTGCAAGATTTCGACTATTTTTGCCAACATACATTAAATAATATGAATGATAATATCATTAATGATATTTGTGAGTAATAAATAATTATTGGAGCTGGATCAAAGAAAAAATAAAATTTTGATATTTCACTAACCTCTGTTAGCATTTGATAAAATAAGTAATTCAGAAAATTAGTAATTTTATGAAGATGCTAACAGAAGTTAGCGAAATATCAAAAATAATTTTCTCTTTTCTCTCATCCAGCTCCGATAATTCTTTATCAATAATTGATCATTATCAATTTTTTAATACTAATATTAATATTAATAATATTAATATTTTTAATAATATAAATGGATTGTAAATTTGTATTATTTCATTTATATTTTTCGAATCTGTGTGATTGTATTTGCATACGTACGTTATTTTGAAAACGGCATTTTCAAACTGAATTTACAAAATACGCTTTAAAGATTCTGTATTCCGCCATATAAATTTTTTATTGTAATAAATTCCATTTTTACGCTTATTTCATTATATATTGAAGCAACGATTTTTAAAATGAAATAAATGAAATACTTTTTGTTTTGCTTTACAGTGTTCTTAAATAACCGTATGATCAATAAAATTAGCCAGTTTATAAAAATTGTATTGATTGTTGAATGAAATAGTCTTCTTACGTTTTGAGCGTTTATCTTTCCCAGTTTATCATTAATGTTTAACGCTTCAATTTTTATAATAAGAAATATTTAAAAGCACAATTTAGACGTCCTTGACGAAAATTTGAGAAATCTTTGTTGCTAAAACTTATCTTTTTATATTTTCCCTTACATGTTGTTATGTTTAACGCACTAACTTATCACCATTATGTGTTATGCAGCGTAAAATGTCAAATATGCAAATATTCCTGATTATATGAATTGGTTTAACACAGTGATCTTGCAATAAAATCTATATTTCATCTTAATTAATATTTAATTTAATAAATGAGTCTTACTTTTATTCACTACATACATTATTGCTCGTCATCATCTAATACCCAGCATATTTTAAAAATTCCGTTTTCACTGTTGCGAGACAATAAATTATATTTTTAATTTTAAAAATAGGGTTCTTCTTTAGTTACTGTTATCAGACTATCATGTTTCCCTGATGAAATTATCGTTCCTGACAATATCTTTAAAATTTGTTTTCAAACTATTCTAGTGTGTCTTAAATTTGTTTGTAAAGTTTATTTACTTTTTGAAAGGAGTAAGCCGTTTTGCAAACTCTTTAGCCTTTTTAAGTTTTTGCAATTCAAAGATGTTCTAATCCAAAATACCATTTCAAAGCATATTTGGTTCATTTATTTTAATTGGTCTTTACGTAACTGCAGATATTTAAAGGACATATACTTATCTGAACCAAAAATCAAAAGCTATTATTTTTTTGAAGGAACGTGGATCTGGCTTGATATCGGAAGAAACCAGTGATGACAATGACGATCACAGTGAAATGGGTATTGACAGTTTAAATAGGGATAATCGTGGTGATGATGACGACGACGAAGATGATGTTGATGAGGAGGAAGAAAACAGTGATGATGACGACGATAATAATGATAGTGAAAGTGGTAATGAGGATAATGAATCATCATCGATCGAAATTGAGATAGGAGACAATAACGTTAATAATGAAGATGATGATCCAATGGAAGCCGACGAGGTCAATGCACAATTGCGACTTTCTAGAGAATTGCGAAGAAACGTTCATCTATTCAATACTGGTACGGTTTTAGGCTCTACTGACGCTGCGGCTAATCACCACACGAGAAGAAATCAACGCTCTAATAGATTGCAAGAACGAAGAGGTAAGGCTATCTAAAATTGTTTTATTTGTTTATATAAGCTGTATTGACGGAATGTTAAATCGAACCGAAAAACGAATGAGTACTTTATATTTTCTTGTTGTAAATTGCTTCGTGTCGTTTGTTTTATATTACACTATCGTTATGCATATACAATGTAGAGGAATCGAAAATTCTTTTTATTTGTGTTTTTGTAGTGTGGCTATTCTCTTTGGTTATACAAGAAGCAAATGGTATTATCAAGGAATGGAATTAAACCGAAAATACATCATATCATATTCTTAGAATATCATATTTCAACCATTTTAAGTCTATATAAGTTTATTGATTTATGATTCCTCATATATATTCTTCTTGATTTTATTGTTCACTTGCTTGCATGCGAAGATTAGGATTTTTTGTTTTTTTTTGATTTGTTTCTATTATTTGACGTTCAACAGCCTTACGGTTCGTTTCCTTTGATTTTATGTAAATATCGTTTTTCATTTTACAGTTTGCTTCAAGTTTTTGATGGAAACCACAATTGATATATCACAACAATATATCAAATGCTGATACGGATAGCAAAAGTTATCGAAGTCAAGCACTATTTTAAATGTCGTTTTGTAATGCATTCAATTTATCGTTTGCATTTGTATCAACTAAGCAAAACGTTTCTAATTGTTTGCTGATATACTTTATTTATTTCTTATTACTTTATTCATTCTCACTCTTTTTTTTATTCTTATTTCAAAAAGCTATAATTAAATAGCTTATTTTGTAGCTTTAAATATTGGTTTTAATCTTTAGGAATGCAAAATTTATTTTTATGTTTAATGTTATTATACGTATAGCAATAGGAAAATTAAATAACCGAGTGAAAATGTATTGTTCTTTGAAGAAATGAACACTAATTAATTAGTTTTGAATGAAACCGTTTTTCAGAATTTATTTGTTTTTTTTTCTCTTCTTTGTCAACACTGAAGAGAAACAAACAATTGTATTGTGATATGTATAAAGCAATATGTAATTTAAGTTGTCGTTTTAGTAAACAATAATATATTTTTGACATAAATACAGATTTATTCGGTGTATTTAATTATAAATAGAATCATAGCGCATCAGTTAAAAATGTGAGGTATATTTTTAAAATCAAATTTTTTGTTACTTTATTTTCCAGCTTTCCGGAGGAGGATGTAACTTCAGGAAAGCTATTATTATCTAAAATATTTGTTTAAAAATAGTAATTTGTGTTCAAAGAATAGTTCAATATTTAAGAAATAATTTACTGATTTCTCTTATTTCTTTTAATATTAATCTTAACTCTCTCTATATATCGAAATAAATCATCGAAATAAAAATGCGAATTATATATTGTTAACCGAAGTTCGCATTTCTATCTGATCCATTTTCAAAATTCGGATTAAAATCGTGCTCTTTCTTGGTCTTATTAAACTTCTTTTTGATTTGTCTTATTAAATTCTCTGTTTTAATTCTATTAAATTAGCATTTACTTCTTGGTATTCGAAAAATGGTATTTTCGCTCAAACATTAATTCAATTATGCCATTTTTCTTTTATTTTTTGATTTCGATTAATTTTCTTTTCGTGCATACAATAGTTATACAAATAATTAAAAAATGTCAATATATTGCCATAAATAAATCGTAAATACGAAGATAAATATGGAAATGTGTAGACAAACAGTTATTATATTTCGAGATGAAATGTGAAGTACAGCTATGCCACAGAAAAATAATCTCACTATACTGAATGAAATATTAATTTATGCATTGCCTTATTATTAAGCAATGTAACTTATACTTTTATTTGAACATTTTATTATGATATTTATCTGAACATTTTATCATCAACGGTAAATTAAAATTTTATTTACATCAATAGATAAACATATTTTTACTCGGGCTATCTCTGCCAGTAGTGAAAGGCTACTAAACGATTATTGTTTTTAATAGATGATTTTTTATTTTCACTAAGATTATAACAATTATTCTACGATTGAAGTGCATAGTCATTTCACTAGCTTTGATATAGATAATGAAATGTATGTTCCCAACAAGGATTTTACCTTTGTGATTTATTTTAAAAACACTTTATTAATAAAAAATTATTTAAGAAAATCTTTATTATTATACTTTTGTATTTCTTTTCTTCAGGATCACTTGGTAATGACACTGTTGATGACATCAATGAAAGTGCTGGATTTGACGAAGATGACGATTTCGATAATCACAGCACACATAGTGTTCATGCACCAACTGCTGAAAGCCTACATAGTCACACTTGTTCTGACGCTAGTTCCGACTCAAATACAGATGATACCTTATCCGATATGAATGAAAGTAGACCTGTCACAATTACATTGGAATACTCAGACGAAGATATTAGCATTGAAGATGATTTAGATGTTGTAATCGACGAGCTAGATGAGGATTTGGAAGAAACAATGGAGATCGATGACGACGAGGAGGATGGTGACGAAGAAGAGGAAGACGGTTTAAATGATAACGATGAAGATGAAAACAGTAGCAATACCGACGGAACAGCGTCCGTTGTATTTATTCCTAACGATGAGCATAGTAATAGTATTTTCGAAAATTCTACAGCCATTGGCCAAACTAGTGCAACCGATTTTGTCAATTCCCCTAGGACTGACAACCCCGCTTTATCTAGTAATACACTCCCTTCTTTTGAAGAGTTTGTATCTAATAGTATAGACCGAATTGACAATGAAAATAACAGAGTGCCAATACCGCATCCCCACGACCATGACCATGAACCAATTTTTCCTCGCAGAAGGCCAAATGTGCGTATTGAAGTTCCTAGAGAATTGATGCACCTAGCCAACTATGACTTTGATCCTGAAACTTTCAGGGTATTGAATGGTACTGGTAGTGAACTTGCTCGAAACTCTCGAAGTAATAACCATTTGTTTTCATCCGAATTGCCTAGCGATAGTGAAGTTGATGACCGTCATGGACTTGTTGATAATGACAATAATGAAAACGACGATGACGATAGCCTAGGAAGTGAAGACGATGCTAGCGAAGAGGACGATGGGGAAAATGAAGATGATGATTCAATACTGAATGATGTATCGTCCATATGCTTTGGTATCGACGACAATTCAAGCAGAATGAACGAATTTCTTCATAATGATTCTAACTTTGCAGCAGCTGCTGCCGCGGATGCAAGCACGATTCCTACTTCATATGATAGCGGACGCCGATTTTTCGGACTATCCCTTGCCGGATCGCTTCGGGCGTCATTACAGATGATCGATAATCAAATTAATTCAGCGACATTTGCTTCAAATGTTAGTCCATTTCCATCGGTTTTTGCGCCTGCGCTGAATCAGCAAATTTCTGGAACTGCTTCAAATTTTGATTCAGAAGCCAGTGGCTACTTTCAGCTTTCTTTGGTTCATCCACTCATTGCAAACAATAATAATCAAAATGCGGCAGTTTTACCATCATCTGTTCAAGATCATTATATGCCTGTTGACACTGCTATACACTCTGATCACGATGGACACACCCTATCGAGAATTCATAATAGTCCCGCGATGATGTTTCTTGAACTAATTAACCAGCGAACAAGAGAATACAGAACACTATCAAATGCTACTTCACTTATGTCTGCAGTAGGCAATCACCATAGTTCCTTTGCTAACCCTGCCGCGTCATCTGCTTTACCATCAAGGCAGCTTGTTTCTCGAACTGCTACTGCAGCTAGTCAAAATATTGCCGCAAGTTTGCAACCAACAGCGAGAGTCAGTGCAGCTCAACTTTTATACGGTGAAGCGGTCGCACAAATTGCTCCACATCATTCACCTTCAATAATTAATCCCATATCAGCACATTATACGACTAATGTTCAAGTAAATTCATCTGCATCTGCTGATGATGCAATTCCACAGCAATCACCAGCAACTGATACACAATCACTTGAAATAAACGATCAAATTATCTTTGTGCCTACAGCGAATAATCATTCGACTAGAAATACAAGACCGGGCATTGCTAGCGTGTCTGCTAATAATACTTCGGGTATGCCAACAAATAATACACGTAAGAACAACATTGTTATGTCTTTAGCAACTGCTTTAACTTTAGGCACATTCAACAGCAATGATGATTGCCTATCAAACGACACACTTTTCGTTAACTATCCGAGCGCTCACTTTATAAGATCAGCTATGCATCGATGGAATGAAGAATGTATTCTGTTAGATGGATACAGCTTTCAATTCACGCTAGCATGTAAGTTTTTGCTTTGATGCAAATTTTATCCGTTTGATTTCCATACTTGACAAAATCTGATTATATGTTTTTATTGGTTATTATTTTGGAGTTTTGACTATATATTTTTCCAGTATAGACTAAAAGTTTTTCTGAAATTTCTCGCTATAACTTTTTAGTTTCGTTTAATATGTGATATCATTCGTTTTGAGTTTGAATCGATTATTTGTTAAGTTGTTTTGTATAAACTGGTTAGCATTTGCATTAAAATTTGCTGATATAATTTTTTTCAATTTGTTTTTGAAATATTAATTCATGCAGCACAGAGTATTTACTCATCAAATAATATGTCTTCGTCAACTACTTTTGTATTGGACATGCCTGTATAGTTACAATGTAATACATCAATGTTGAACCTTTGCGCTGTGGTGAAATGTCGTTCTGCGATATTACATTTCGCAATATAATTAACCTTACGTCGTTCGATTATTATTGAATACATATTATAAATAAATGACATGTGCTATTTTCTATCTTTAAACAATGGTTACATAGTGTAATTGTAAAATTTTAATAGATACATTAACCATTGTGCATATATCTCACCCCATATTTTAACCGGGAAAGTAATGTCTACATGTTATGCTCTTTTTTATTAATATTTTATACCATTAATAAATATAATCAATTCGCTTTCTTGCATTAACAACAACAATTTATTGACAAAAAACAAATAACGCTACACCAGATTTTTAATGACAACCACTGGTCCGGATGTCGGGTCGTGGAGGCAGTGCACGAACCAAACTATTCCAGACATCGCGATCCTGGGCGGCAAACAATAGTTCTCTTTCAAATAGCCCAAGGCGGTCTTTGGCCAGTTTCGAGACTTAATCTTTACCGGTATCTAAGTCTACCTCGAGGTCTCTTTCCAGGGAGTTCGGCCTGGAAAATCCTCTGAAGAAGATGATTCCTAGACATTCTCAAAACGCCCTGTATCTATCTCAACTGACTTTCTTCGATAAGGAGAAACAGCGACTTTACTCCGAGTTCATCCCGGATAATCGAATTCCTAACTTTATCTATAAGACTAAGACCGGCCACACGGCGAAGTAACCTCGTTTCAGTCGCCTGTATCCGAGATCTTATTCTTTCAGTCATGATCCAAAATTCATGACAATAGTTTAAGATAGGAACGAAGATTACGTAGTAAACCGAAAGCTTTACCCGAATACTCAACTCCCGCTTCACCACGACACATCTGTACCAAGAACGCATTGCTGCGTTAGCTGCACAAAACAATCTCCCTGATGCTCCTGCCGTCCCTCGAGAACAATGCCCCAAGACACTTTAAATCATCCACATAAGGAAGAACTTTTTCCCTAATCCGGATTGAATTAGTATAACACTAATACTAATTAGTATTATAATAATTAGCTTTATATAATATAAATTAGCTAATTATTAGCTAATAATATTAGCTAATATTTGATTAGCTATATAATTAGCTTTCTTGTATTAATATAATTTTATATCATTTAAGTAAATTTATGAAATTTACTAAAATTTATTCAATTTATTAAAAAATTTAAAGTTAAAGTTATTTTAAAGTTATTTTAAAATTAAAGTTATTTTAAAGCTATTTGCTTTTTATTAAAACAAATAACATGTTGCTTTAAAAATGTTATTTCTTACCAACAAATGCTAGCGAAATTATGTTGTATTTTCATCATCACTATGCTACAATTTACCATTTAATGTTAAGATTTATATTGATTTTGATATAACTATTTTAATTGTTTGTCGCTAACTATTTTCTTGGTTATTCGTTTTTTAATTTTCCCTTTCTTTTAAATGTAATATTTTGTACTCATTTCAGCTAACAAACATTTAATGTTGAGCCGAATATTTAATCAAACTCCTGATGATATTACCCGTGTGACACAGCATAGAACGACGACTAATTTACCAACGAATATTTCATTTACAGAGCAAGCTCGAAATATTCCGCCCCGTAATTTTTTTAAATTCATTTTTGCAGCACATATTTGGTAATGTTGCATTCCAATGTATTTCTAGGTGGTCAATCTTGGTCATTATTTACTATTTCACGCCGTGATCCAAGACTTTTGGCAACATCCGGTGGAAACAATTTAAATCAAAGACGATATGGAGTGTTCTTTCAACCTAGCGGGTCTGGTAATGATGGTATTGATGTTACTGGTGTGGACGCAGATATGGGTGATAATGAAGATGTTGACGGCGATGACCGTACATCGGCTCATTTACCAAATCCTTTAGAGGCTACCGGTATCGTTCAACGAAGTAGCAGATCAGTAACAGTGGATGATGCTCATGCTATTAATGAAGGTATTAATAATTTGCGGTAGCATCTTAGTTTTAACTATTTTTGCAGTAGATCAATCACATGTGCAAGTTTGTGATAATACTACAACTGATATTATAGATACTGAAATTCCGTTAATTGATATAAATAATGACGAAGTTAGTTTTCTGAGTATTTTCATTTTTTATTTTACATTTGTTCTTGTAACATAGGGAAGCATTGATCTTACAATGCAAGTTGATCAACAGGAGCTGGGTAACAATATTCTATATTTTGGTCTGAATTGAATACTTATAAATTTTTGTTTGTTTTAGAGCCACGACCAGCTGCGTATGGCGAAAGTATGAATGAACTCCAAGATCTTTCGATACATAGCGAAGCAAGGTTTGCTTTGAATCGAATAAAAATAGTTTATGATAGCTACTAAGTATGGTAGTTTTATTATGATAAACACTACGTTTGCTATTATATGGTAGTTTTATTAATATTTTCAGTAATTACTAACGTATTTATATTGTAACGTGTGTTTTACTGTTATGTTTAAAGTTTAATTTATTTCGCGTAATTATAAATATATTTTAAATTGTATTTATATTCAAAACGCTACACTGTGTCACCTAAAAGTATGATAAACTATGCTTACCAAAAATAGTTTTGTTTAATTTATTTGTTCATAGAAAAATAGGATGGCCATATCTTAGGATTTGGTCAACAAAATGTTTGCTCTGTGATTTTATAATTTTAATATTTGTTTCTAATTGTTCTAATAATTAGAAAATTGTTAATTTATGAATTGTCGTTAGATAATGCTTAAATGTTCACAATTTTCCAATATCTCTGTCTGCAAATAACAAATCTCAATATCACTGTTTTTTATAAAACAATTGAACTACGTGAATGTCATCAACTTTAAAAGTGTTTTACCATTTTAGCACGACTTCAACTGCGATAATAGATGTAGAACATTGTTCATCACTATCTTCTTCTGGTACATTATAATTTGTTTAAATTCATGATGTCAACTCTATGCTAAATTGCTTCTATCATTATTTATAATAATGTAGACTCATCAAGTTACGTAACTGCTACGGAATCTCTATTTCAAGAGGATGACGAAGAACAACGGCTTGAAGATCAACAACCGACTGATTTATCAACACCACGCACAGCAGATCAAACCGATGTAAATACTCAACAGAGCCCGGCTGCATCGGACGCGGTTGAAACTATTATACAAAGATTACGTGCCGAATTACCGTCTATTACCATTAATGGTAATAAACGTTAAGCAACATTTACCCATCATTTTACGTTTAGATCGTGAATATCCGATTCCTGATAATGTTGATCAATCAGTTCTTTTCGCTCTTCCTGATAATATACGAGAAGAGGTTCTTACTCATGAATATCATCTGTGGTTCAATCGACAACAAGTACGAATTCAAAATGAACAAGCCGTGGCCAATCTCAATGCCTCTCGTACTACAGATGTTAATACGACGGTTCCTGCTAATTCTGGTGAATCACAACAAAATCAACATCAGCCTTCTATTGCACCTCAATCTGCCGATATCAGCAATTTAGAATACGATGAAGTGATGACAATTAATACTGAAATACTTGCAGCATTGCCTCCTGAACTACAAGATGAGGTATTATTGATATTATTTAATTAGATTTTGTGATTTTATATCTATAATAGCATAGTTTGATGACGCGAATTCATGTATTATATATAGAATTTGACAGTAGAATGTCATATATAAGCTACTAAAAATTTTAATATATGTCTTTCGTAATATAAATATAACGTATAAATTATATATATGATATATATATCATAAACATCATATATATGCCATATATAACACTTACAACAGGTACTTTACAGTATTATATTATCCAATACAACAAAATTGTTAATGGGTAGAAACTTTCGTAATCAAATGATATTTGTATTATTCTACGACTACATAAATACGAAATGTTAAAAATAAACAATTTTTATTATTTTCTAACTATTTTTTAGCACAGAATCAACGAAACATGAAACACATTTTTATATATAGCTATCTAATACACACTATTTGTTGCGTTATTCTTATCATCAATAACATCATCGATGGTTATAGCATTTCTGAAATGCAGAAACTAGCGAAGTATAAAATTCGAGAATCTCTTCTTAGTCCTCAATCCTGCTACAGAATTAAAAGTTTAAAAAGTACAAAATACGTAATTCTTAGATATTTTTTAAAGTTCGATTCTTAAACTCGTAATTTCTGTTTTAAGCATGTCTTATAAGGGTTACCATAACAACTTTTTGTTAATTTTCTAATTTGTTGTTGTATAAATATTTTTAAATTTATCAGTTACATACATATTGGTCTCCATTAAACATTTGTAATAACATGAAATAATATGCGCTTGGTGACTTCGAGAAACCTCTTGATCTTCGTAAATAACTGTTATTATAGATCTCGAAGCATTGATTTTCTTGAATTTACATTACACTATTCTTAATATTCTTGAGCGTAAATTGTTAGAAGAAATTGTTTTATTTAGATTAATCGAGATTTACTTTTGTAAATCTAATTTAGCGCATAAGTAACTACAAAAACTTTAGTTATACTTGTATATTTTTAAATTATCGAGAAATGTTGATCGTGTTTCTTTTCTATTACGAAAATAACAACTACTGATGTGGATAAAAATTATACAAAAAAATTATATGGGTTTTAAATAACAAATAATATGATTGTAACCTCTGTATTTTCTTGCTTCTGAATAGATTTGATTTTCTCAATGTAGGTTTTGAGTCAACAACGATTAATGCAACTTCAATTGCGTTCAGAGAACGGTGAGCCACCTGGAGATTTTCTTAGGTGCATGCCTTACCATCAGCGACGTGTGCTTTATATTGAAATGGATCAGTCTGAAATAAATTTTCTTCCAGAAGATCTCGCAAATGAAGCTAGACAAGCGCGCAGAACCGGTTCTTCGTCGTCATCTACAAGATGGTCTCGCCTGCCACAATCTCCACAGCTTCCATTTTGTTTCCGGGAATCCCAAATTCACGATGAATGTAACAATGACGATGGTGAAGAAGACAATGATGAAGATGAGGATGATCATCATAATTCAAGTCATCATGACGGTACTTGACTGTTTTAATCTTTAACGCATTGTTATAATGAACAAGCTTATTTGTTTAATTTAATCCAATTATAAATAATTAAATTCAATATTTTAACTGTAAATTTTGAATTTAATATAAAAATATAATGTTGAATAAAGAATTATTGGATCTGAATTACTAGATCCAGCTCCAATAATTCTGTATTAATAATGAATCATTATCAACTATTTAGAATAATATTGAATATGGAATATTATAATAATATTATAGTATATTATTATGTTATAATAATGTTGTGATTATTATGTTTAATGTTGTGCTTTATTGTATATAAATTGGCTAGCATGCATTAAGAATTTTAAAGCATTCAAGTCATTCAATTAAATATATAAGAATGAGTTGATTTTTGTTGTGATTCTTAATTGTATATAGAATATGTGAACGTTTTGGTACATATAATTAAGAATTTTAAACAAAAGTAGACAATTAATCAGTTTATTTAGATAATTTTATCATTAACTTGTTCAATTATGTTTAAACAGCTTGCTCTGTACGGGAGCAACTTGTTCTTTTGCCTATGTAAAAACAATGTAAATGACGAATCGATATTAAACACAAATGCAGTCATTTATTAAAAATAAAATTTACTTTAATTTTATCAGCAATTTTGATTTGTATTAATTAATTTCATATCGACAAATTTTTTAAACCTTAATTTAAAGTCAAATATTTTGTGTGCACAGAATTATTGTTCAGAATATTTTAATTTATTTTGTAAGTATAATAAGAGTTCTGGTTCTTGATTAAATGCAACTAGTTTAATGAAAAATTAAATATTAATATTTTAATATTTTATCATTTAATTAAGTATTTTAAATATTAAAAAATATTATTTTATTAATATTATCATTTATTTTTTATTTTCATTTAAACTGCCTTGTAGTTTGCGACATTGACGATGAAAATCCTTCAAATCTGCAATCAATCTTACCATCAGAATCTACTAATGCCCGCGATCACGAACGGATATATTTAAATAGTAATTTTGATAACAACGAATTTGAAAATAACATGGCAGACAATACCGTTAGTCATGCTACTAATAATGCCGATTCGGATGAAAATGCCATCGCTGTTCACGGATTGCGTTCCTTTACGTTTGTACGCTTAGATGATATAAATAGGGAATCCTTAGATCCATATCACGATGAAATTGCTGCAGAAGGAATTGATAGTGGATCAATTCAGATAGCAAGTCGTGCAGGTATAAATCGTTGTAATCATACGTTAAATAAACCTTTATTGTTCTCAATTTTTGATTTGCTAGAAACTAATACACCTGGTGATCTTTTAAGACCTGATCAGTTTATTCCAATGTTTGGAATTCGCAATCACTCTTCTCGTAGAGGAAGATTTTTCCGTTCAAATGCACTCCGGCCTGCTCGTGATTTTGATGGTATTCAAAGAAACATTGATTATTTAGCTTTGCTTAGGTTTTTTTTATCTCTGTCTGTAACAGATCATTGCCCAGTAATTTGTAGATATGAAGGTCTCAGTACTTATTTCGAGCAAGCGGAGGCTTCGTCGAAGCTAAAAATGCCGCTTGACTTAGAGAGCCTGTGCTGCATACTTGTTCTGCTCTTTACAGACAATTCGCGAATTCAATTTAGCCGACTTCAACGGATTATCAGAAATCTCTGCTACCATTTTCCCACACGCGTTTGGATTATTAATTCGCTTTTTGATATTATAATACGATGCACTGGAAATGTAGAGGTCGCTCGAAGTAAGTGTTTTAGATCATTATATATATGCTCCAATTTTGAAAAAACAATATTTTATAATTTTGCCAGATTTTTGTGTTTATATAACAATTTATTTTATTAATATGTTGACTTATTTGGATTTTTTATTGTCTTAATTTAGGCTTGCACATTTAATTAACAATCGAGCTCTGTATTGCGGTTTTTTAACAGCAAATATAATATCATTTTACACAATGTTTTTATTGATCTGCCAGCAATTGGTGACTAATATCATTTGTTGATCCAACCGCTACACTTTTAAAGCTTTAAAGTTGTAAATGCTTATTAAATAGAATTAGAAAATGCTAAACATTGAGAAACTTTAAATTTTCTGAAGTTGATAAATTTTAACTATTTAAAAGTTTTTTAAACTTTATGATGGGATTTCTTTAATTTTATTTTGAACTTATGCGTATATAAAGAAGTTTTGTTTGTGACTTATTGCATGCCTATAAAATGTTATGATGCTTAAAATACGAAAATATCAACTCGCAGAATTAAGATTTATTTTGTATGATTAAGAGAATTTTAGGGTTACTACGCTTGATCAGTTATAAACAAAGATGTTTAAAAAACATTATTAAATGATCAAAGGTAGAAACATGAAAGCTCTGTAAGTTATACAAATAAAACCATTTCTGCTCAATATTGTATGTGCGCATTTTAAATATTATAAAGCCTTGTTGCACAATTTCGATCAAATTCTATTTGACTCATATATATATTGTTATTGCGAAAAATCGCTTGAAACTGTGGTCCAGGAGCCGTAACGGTCTACAGTTGATTTTTAATCCATATTTGCTGCTAAATAACTGGACTTCGATCATCAGCTCCATCAGTCTAATGTATCATTCCGAGACGTTCCTAACCACCCAGCAGTCGTCACCAGTCGGATGAAGTGGTTAGGTTGCGTTTCGACTGCTTTTGTGATAACTGTAAAGACCAGCAATTCCTCACGATGCTAGACGAAGCATCGTGAGGAAATCCTTAGCAATTCACAAGCAATTCCTCACGATGCAATGTGTATACTCATTCACGTCAAAAATCTTCTTGTTGTTATCCGCAGAAAGTTTATTTTATTGGAACTAAAAATATTTTTTATTTTATATTTTTATATTCTTTATTATTTCGATGTCTACTGTCACAATAATATGACATACCACCAAATTCAAAAAGAAATACTATCATGTCAGTCCTTATTTGATCGTTTTGACTAATTTTAAGTTTAAACAACAATGATTTGCTTAGGAAACATTTTATAATCAAACAAAGGCGATTGTCATAAATGGGGGGGGTGGACATGTGATGATTTTCTACCAACTTCAATTGCAATTTGAAATCTTTCTTTACGCCATAAAAGAAATTATTCGCTGATTAATGACTAAAAAGATTGTTCGCTGATTAATGACTCTGTAAATATTTTTGTTTTCGTTTTCTATCGATTTGTTTCTCTCAACAAAAGCTGCAGCAATTTTATCGGAGATATAAATTATATTTTTTTATTTGCTGTGTGTATTAGCGCATAATACTAATCAATAAAGTAATACAATGACCCACTAATGTTATTATATAACCAATATCTTAATTAACTTTTTCATTTGCAGAATATTTTTGACAAATATTTATGAATTCATATATCTATTCATGATAAAAATGCAAATATTAATTAAAATATTTGTTCATTGTTTAGTTCATCGTATTGCCAAACATGGTTCGCACTTGAATCGGAAATTGAGCGATGAAACCAGTGGTTCTACCAGCGAAAACAAATCAGTATTTTCGAATTGGCTAACAATGACTGTTCAAAGTCCATTCGGGCATAAAGCCAGTGTATTAAAAACGCATAAATTTGTTAAACATGGTTCATTCAACACTCTTCATGTAAGTAATTTTGTTATCGCCATTATTAAACTGTACTTGGTGTAAAAACGCTTTTTGCTTAGTATTTCTTAGCATAGTTTTAAATGTTACATGTACAGATTATAATTCTTTTAAAATAAATCCCGAACTCCTTGCATATGGTTACGTGTGACCTAATATAACGCTGTTTATATACAACTATATCAAGGTTTGGTCATATTTGTTCTTGACTATGGAATGTGATTTTGAATTTCACTTACACTCTACAAGAATATAAGCATTTGTAATTTTCTTATCAATTTTCATCGATGCGTGGGAAGTAATTAATGCATTAGTGATTATAAGCTTCGTATCACCAATATCGTTCAAAAAAAGAAATCATCGATAGAAATTGTCTATACCTTTGTGTTGTTTTTTATCAGCTTAACAATCGTTCAGCAATGTACATTTGTAAGTCAAAATATCTAGAAATGCGTCTAACTTTTCACTTGAAATAAAATTAAGCTGACGTTTCGTTTTATCATATAAATATATTCAATTGAAGCACTTCTAGTATTTTGTAAGCTGTACTTGCATTTCCTAGTATTTTTCATAATTAAATAAATAATGATACAGCACGAACGAAATGAAATTTATTTGATACAATTGGCTGACCAAATATATCAATATTATCAGAAATGAAATCTAATTGCAATGTCTTCTGATGTTGATATAGTTAGTTAGCTAATCGTATCAATCTGATATCGTTCTTGCTGTAACATTAATTGGATTACTGCTAAAGCAAAATTTATATTAATAAATAAAGAATTGTATCAATATTTTTGATTTATTATTTTTTAGAGTATTTTAATTTTTGCTCATTTACGATTATTAAGTAAAATATTTCAAATTTTAATCCATCAAACTATCCTTGATAATTGCGTAATCATAATTTAAAGTTTTGTCATAACAACCTTACCATTTATAGAGTCGATCAAAATCACCGAATAAATGTTTCTTTTGTGATAATTTTCTTGTTTTATTTTTGTATTGCCGATTTTTTGTATCAGTTTTGTCATGTGGCTGACCACAATTGTAGTTAAATCTTGTTGTCAACACACTTGTGCTGTCTATAAGCAAAATAATCAATTTTAGGAAATTCTTTAAGATAAAGCAAATATGTACACGAACTTTATATGCTTGAATATATTTTATGTTTTAGTTCACTATTAATTCAGCCGTATGCTCTTCAATATGTAGTCAACTATTGGATACACTTATTCTTCTATCAAAACTATTTGCTCACCATTTCCTTCTTACAATATCATTGCCTCTAGAATATGGAAATGAATTAAATAAAGACTGCAACTTTGTCAAAGCTTCTTCATTGCCTAACGCAGCAAATGAATCTTCTGATCGCGCTGTAAGTATAATTGCATGTTTGCGCCATAAATTCTTTGTTTATTATATATTATAAATTGTGTTAATTTGGGTTATATTGTGTATGATTTCAACTTCAAACAAGCAGTAGATTGTTCAGTAATCTAAAGGTACTTTATAAAGCCACCAGTGGCTACATAAAGCCATCAGAGGCTCTAAAATTAACAGCCTATTCATAGCCTTAGCTGGATAGTTTAAAGATTATTAAATTTATTTTCCTACCAAATTTATGATTTTTAAGAATGATTTTGTCCGTTTGGTTAATAAACATAAATATTGTATAACAATAAAGTTTATGTATTTGAGTATTTGAAACAAATGTATGAATTAATATCCAAGACAGATACTTTAAACAAATACATGTCTAGAATATCAAAAATCAAAGCCACGTAATACAAACAAGCCACGAATTTGTCGAATCAGTCTTATAGATTTATTATAGAATCAGTCCTATAGATTTATTATAGAATCAGTCCTATAGAATCATTCCTATAGATTTATTATAGAATCAGTCCTATAGAATCAGTCCTATAGATTTATTACTTAAATTCTTAGATTAAAAGTTTATCCGCGTCTGAGACCATGCACAAATCGTGCTAACATAGTTTTAGCTCATTCATAAGGAGAAAATCAGGCATCTGTTGTGTCATCTCGATTTGTTATAGAAATTATACCATAAGAAGATTATAACAATTATATAATCTGTTAATGATATTTAACCGCACAGAAGTTCACGTCACTTATCTGTCTGGAAATAGTTCAAATAATTCTGTAAGCAAAGATGTTATCAAAACACCGTATTACCGTATGTAACTGGGTGCATATTCTCAGTTTTGTCATCTAGCGCTTTATTATTAAAATAACGTTGAAAATTATTTCATTCTGGGGAATTTGTTTGATTACGCTATTGATAATCACTTTAATCAAAGGTGATTTTGAATGATTCTTTGATAGTATTTTTTGCTAACTGTTCTTTAAATTTATCGCGTAATCGCATGAAGCTGAGTTATTGCATATGGATATAAAAAAAATCATCACGTTGTTATTTAAATTGCTTAATATGAATATAATAATTTATGTAACTTATATTGCTTAATTCTCTTGTTAGGGCCCTGTTGTAGCGTTTGTTTTACTTCCTGCGTTATAGAGTTCTCCCAATTTAACATCCATCCAAATATTATCAGGAATGCTATGCTGCAATTGTTTATTGTATAAAAAAGTATATTTTGAATTAAATAATTTTAAAAAAAATGTTATTATTCCTTTTTCAATAACATTTCTTAGTATATTTTAAATTATGTTTCTAGTAAGATGCCACCTACACATATTCGTGGCCATTTTTTAAGATACATGTGCTGCATATCGTATTTTAAAATTATTAATTCGTCTTTCGTTATGTAATGCTCGTACTTTCATAGTAATTATAAATGATATTTTTAGCACGAACATTGTTGATTGTTTTATCGTTTGCTGATATATTTCTTTTGTCCATTTAAAACAATGAAACTGGCAATCTGATTTCTACAAACTTATATAAATTTGCTTTAGCGAAAATTATCTCCTCCTTTGATTTCATACATTCTTTTTTCCTTTATTATAATACTTTACATCTGTGATATGTCAAGACAATTTATTCATTCCTGTGTGATCTGTTTCAAATTAGACATCAAGTTAACTTGCTTATAATATTATCTAATAATTTTTGTGTGTTTATTAAAATAGTTTTTATAGTAGTCTGCCAGTTTCGCTTATGTATAATAGAACTTAGTTGATACAATTGTAAATTTATATTTGACTTGTTTAACATAAATCTAACTAAAAAATACAAATTTTGTATTCCAATTAAACAAATTCATTTTAATGAACGATGATGTTATATATATTCCTGTCAAAATATAACATGTTGATTTTTAATTGCGTTCTGTGTTTTATATTAGCCTTCATTTTGGGATATGGTAGTATATCTTGATACAGTATGTGCCCGTCAAAAGCATCAACTCAGAGGTCACGGCAAGTTATGTAGTCATCTAAATGTTCCTTTCAATAAAACTCATATTGCCCAAAATCGATCAAAAATCGATTATTCGCCCTTTGCATTAATATTAACACTCTTTGATCACAATGTCATTAATTCAGATCAGATTTTGATTGAAAAACTGTTCAAGCTTACAGCTCATTTATCCGCAAGTAAGTTTTTGTTTTCATTAGCATTACCACTTAAATAAAAATCAGATTATGTGTTTGTTGTCCACGTGGTTTTAACTTGTCGTCTAGTTCACAGTGTAGTATTTCTAAATTTACACATACACATTTGATATATATATATTTATTAAGGTTTGTCGAGTCCTGAAGTAATAAAATGTATTAAAAATGAAATCAATCATGCAAAGGCGCAAAGCAATTTGTCAATTTCAAGTGGGCTTGATAAGATTGCTGGTCAAGAAGAAACCTTTTACAGTAATAGATTGATTCAAACTGAAGATATGACAAATCGTCAACTGCCTGTTAATTCTTCTACTAATTATCCTACGAATTCAGTAATACATGATTCAGCAGCGTCACTGATTGAATCCTTAAATTGTCAACGTCGTGAAGAAGTTTCTTTAATTGGTAATAATTGCTTTCTTTTTAAAATATATGTACTTTCATTTTGATTTTGGTAATTTAATAATCTATTATTTCTCGGTAAACCATTTTTATACAATACACTTGTAAATATTCGTTTAGATGACGAGTATGTTTTGTTTGAATATCGTCTTCAATCAATGGTAAAAGTGAGTCTGAAAAGTAACTGTGCAATTTATGCTTTATTTCATCATAATGAGTGTTTAGACTATGATAAGCAACTTGATCAGTACTGAAGCAATGGTATATGCAACTGAAGTTTTAATGAGCATCACTGCGACAAATAAAGCGACTGCTAAGCATGTATACCAACTTTTGATCAATGGTCTTCGCGAATTAGCAGCAATTCTTGAAGATGAGCTTTCGTAAGTCCTTCTTTGTTTTGTATCGATCATTTATCGTTTGACATTTCTAAAATACTAACGACAAATAAATTAACATATATCTAGTGATGTATTTGAAGATGCTGATCAAAAACTGTCTAACTTTTAGATTACTTAGGCTTTTTACTCATTGAGAAATGATATTGAGCAGATAATATCTATTATATACTAATCTTTAATACTTGCCACTCTATCAATGATATTGGTCATTAACCAAATGATTTTTTATGTTCTAGAGAGCTGATTGGTCAAGCATCTATACACACAATGATTAAAGGTGATATCCAACCGATGATAAGAATACCGATTACATCTATGTGGCCTGGAAGGTACATTGTGATATCTTAAATTATTACTTTAAATGTTAGTGTATTTGTGCATTTTTTAAAGTAATCCAGGATTGCGCGCAAATATGAACCCGTTACCAGAATCAACAAGCTTTGCCTCATTAGCTCACGATTCATTCCTCAATGATCCAGTACCTAGCGATTTGCCTTCAGTGTCTCCAATGTTTGGTTCAGAAAACAGCCAAGTAGGCTTAGCGAATCAATCGCGAATTCGCGATCTTAAGCGAGATGTCAGATTACCTTCAATGAAAGCGTTTACCTGTAAACAGTCTAACCAAAAATCTTACCTGCGAATATTGAAAGTAATTATTCAACTGAGAGAATGTGGCCGAGATGGATATCCTTTAAATTCCGGTATGTATACTTGATACCAATGCTATCAATTAAGATCTGATTTATGATATTCACTTTTTTTGTATAGCTGAACGTTTTTATAATATTGACTTAATATTATTTTTTCTAGCCACAAGTAATGCTACGAATAACGAAAGCGGCGATGTCATCATGATCGATTTTCACGAAACTAGGTAAGTGCCTCCTTGTGTATTTTTTATAAATTTACATTTGTTTCTGATGTATGCAAAACTTTGTACTATAGCTTTGTAAATGCTGGAATCAGGTTGCAAAAATTAATAATTTGATGTAACATATTTATATTTTTAATGTTATATTCCAATAATACATTGTAATGCCAGTATTTACTTTGCAGATATTAACAATTGTCATTTGAGTTAAATATAATTTGAACCCAATCCATAGAAGTGTTATATTGTTGTTTTGTCTCTCAGCTTGTAAAATTGAACGTATAAAATAAACTCGCGTTCTAAAATTAACACTTTTACCAGATGCAATAAATTTGATAATGTTTTGGGCGAATTATTCTTGCAGCCTGCTTCGCAATTCGGGCTCGAATACTGTGACCTAACAAAATAGATTTGAGGTTAAATAGTTTTGCATTAAATTTCATTTTGGCATTTAATTGCAATTCTTTTAATTTTTGAATTGAAAAGCCACAAGACTTAGCAAATGAAAATTGATGATTTTTTAATTCAATATTTCGACTGAACAAATCTGTCATTATTAGAAATGTTTTATTAGAATACAAGAGGAATTAAAAATTTCAATATTTATATTTATAAAGTATGTTTTACTGGCTATCGGCTATTGATTGCAATATTGATTACAATGTCAACTATTTATTATGATGATGACATATTTATTCTCTCGAAATATTGAAAATAAATTTATCAATTTTCATTTGCTCGGTCTGACTTTTCAATTCAATGAAATTAAGAGATCCTCTAGTCTCATTACAATTCAAGGATTTTAAATTCGCAATATTCACCAATTGCATTTGACTTCATTCGTCAATTTGAAAAGCCCCTTTTTATTATAGTACAACTGATTTGGTTTTGAATTAGCTAATCAGTCTAACCTTTATTATTTTTTCTTTGTTTGATTTTATCTATAAGAGCTTTTTCTTTATGCAAAGTTATTGTTTCATCTTATTAACACTCGTTCCAGGGATAGCACTGTTACTAGTGATGCCGCCGTGCCTTCTGATAATTACTCTTCAATAGATTTATCAAGTGGGAATGCGGAACAGCAATCGGTTAGTGTTTAGAATACCTTTTGATATTTTCAATTAATGCATCAAAATTGTAAAATAAGTATATGATTGATGCACATTAAATTTGGTTTTTATGTAAACTTTTAAAACAGAAATTGCTTTAATAACTCATTTGTGCTTGCTGATTTCTATTACTGTTGCCGTTATGCACTGATTTTTGCTGTAAAAGAACAGCAAAAAAAGATTAATTCAAAATTAGGTGCGTAAAAAACCAATTCAACACAATCACTCAACAAAAAACATACACTTGATTATTGTTTCTTGTGATGCTAACAGCAGCTGTGCGTATTATTAGTATTTGTTGGTCCTGCTTCAAAATTTAAGATTAAAATATTGTTAGAAATACGATGAATTATTTATGATAATATACTTGTTTTAGAAAATGGTCAAACCTTTTATATTTCACAAAATGCCTTTGTTAATGAAATTCTTCTTCTCGAATATATTTATGCAAAACAATAACCTTTGGCGTAAAGGATTTTAGAATGACTGAAGTTAATAGCATGGCTGTTAATGAGTTGCTGTTAAAAATTTTAAAACTATATTTATATTGGAATATACACATTTTATTAATTGTTTAATTTCTTTTATATAAACATGGTTGCATATGCTAGATTAGGATGTATACGCAATTGATTTCGTCATTTAGTCTTTAACTTTTAAGCAAATTATTTAATTTAAACATTTTTTAATTATATTAATACAGCATCGACCGTGCTATTATCTTTATTTATGTAAAAAATGTTGCAAAATCTTAGTTTTAATGCATCAGAATCTTATATTTTGATTAATGATCTAAACAATAATTGCAATGTATTTCTTAGAATAACAGCAGTACTGGAAATATCGATTCTTCCGTTGTTGAGACTGAAAACGATGCTGTGCCTGTCACAAGCTCCGATAATGTCGTTTCTTCCGTTAAAACCCCTGATCAACAATCAAGTGATACAACAAAAGAGCCATCACCACCTGTTAAAGTTGACGAGGAAACGCGAAAAAAACTCAGTGATGAATTGGATTGTAATCATCTTTGGCGACTGATTAGTGAATGTCTTACTGAGCTGCAAAATCTTGGTGACAACCATGCTGTTATGATACTTCAACCGTGCGTTGAGGCATTCTTTCTCGTGTACAGCTCTGGTGTATCTAAAAATGATGCAAATCGTCGAACTCATTCTAACAGGGATGCATGCGTATGTATTGTTATTGGTTATAATTTGTTAGTCTTTGATTGTATTAACTGCATATATGTCAATTAAGTTGTTTTAATGATATCTCAATTTTAGGATCGTGATCTGCATTCCCGAAATGTGTCTCATCTCATATTTGATCCAGTGACAATCAATGATTCGACAGTAATCGATCAACTAGCTATTGAGAACACATTCTCTAATCTGGGGAGGCAGTCGTCAGATTTATCTAACTTCGATTCTGATACTTCGAAATTTTTAAATTTTGCAAGTGAGTAATTTTAATTTTTCGATTGTAGCTGCTTGCTGATGACATATGTTTTTGTTTGGATAGATGCTCACAGAACAGTTCTTAACAATATCCTTCGTGCTTCTAATCAGAAACTAAGAGAGGGACCATTCGCCATTCTTGCTTATCATACGAATGTTCTGGATTTCGATGTCAAAAGAAAATTCTTTCGTAGTGAGTTGGATGCTATTAAGCCAACGACTCGTGAGGACCTAGCATTTCACGTAAATCGTAATACTGTATTCGAGGATTCGTATCGCAAATTGCATAATCGGCTGCCATCTGATTGGAGGCGCAAATTCTACTTCTCTTTTGATGGTAAGTCACTGTAATATTTAGTTTAAAGTTTTGATTTTAGCAAAAATGTTTATCCTATTTTATATTATTCTAATATTTAGGTGAAGAGGGACAAGACGCTGGAGGGTTACTGCGTGAATGGTACACTATAATCTCGCAGGAGATTTTCAATCCAAATTATGCTTTATTCATGATAAATCCTGGTGATCGAGTTACATATATGCCAAATAAACTGTCTTTTTGCAATTCCAATCATTTGAGTTATTTTAAATTCGTCGGAAAAGTGATAGCAAAAGCAATCTACGATAACAAATACCTCGATTGTTTCTTTACGCGTTTCTTTTACAAACACATATTGGGTGTACCGGTTGAGTAAGTGTGTGTATTAATTGCATAAATAGACCCATACAATTGTTATGTCAAATGTTAAGGCCTTGATATATTTTTAAATTTAATTGAAATTTAATTAAATTCAACATTAATACCTTGAATTGTCGAAATTAAGTAGGGCGCTTATAATGTTGAACAATTTATTTGCAAGCAATTTTTAATATTTTATTATTGAATACTATCAGCTAAATATGGGCTAATAACATTTTTCTTTATATCAACGGTTTTTTTTATATATTTTGTCAGTTATAATATCCAGATGGATTGTCACGAAGAAACGAAATTTATTCCATGCCACTTTTAATAAGTAAATATGGTGTACCATAGTACAAATAGAATTCGTTTTATTTTACGAAGTTTTTTTGTTCTATTCATAAATCAAAATATCAATATTGAAAATGTTATTTTTATTTGACGAAATAAATTAACAAAATAGTTAATTAATTGAATCAAATGTTTAGTAAATAACTTGTGAATGTTTTAAATTTTGGTTTTATTTTACTATTACTGTGGAATTCTTAAACAGTTTTCCATTTTCAAATTTTCGGAGCTAACACTGAATTCTAAATTCGTGAGCGCTACTATTAGTTGTAGCACGCAAAGGAAACAAGCATGGATCAGGCTGATGTGGTATTTTGCAACATGCCAAACGACGATAAATTTGTTCACTTCTCTTGAATAAAGAGAAGTTCATTTATCTTTATCCGAGAGATAAAACTTCTCTTTCACATTCAAACGCCGTAAACTGTCATTTTACGGTAGTTCTCGTAAACACATACAATATATTTAGACTCCAGTTTGTCATTACTGATTGTGTAATTTTTTAACCTTATACATGCATTAGAAAATGTTCCGAATTTTTTATTGATAATTAAACAGTAAAAATATCGTGTTATAGTATTCTGCTTAAAATATAAGAGTTAGAATGAGCACATTCTGACGAATGTGTTCTACTAACTTTTGTTTTGAAATCGGTTCTACGCTTTTCAGATAAGACATCAATGGCTTTGGTTTTTTAATGCTGTTTTTATATATATTCACGATCCTGATTGCCATTTCAGATCATGTTCTATTAATTGTGTGCAATTCAAAATATTAAGTAGAGGCTATATATATTAAAAGTTTAATTCTTTTTTGAATTAATCTGTTTCGAGTTAAATTATTTTGTTTGACGGTTCTGTAATTGAATATTTGTATCTTTAAGTCATACTGATATGGAGGCCGTGGATAATCATTTCTACAAGAATCTTAAATATATAATGGACAATGATGTTGATCATTTGGACCTAACATTCTGCACTGACGTAAGTATTTTTAAATTACTTTTATAGTTTTTATTTTACTTTAATGTATTCGACGTTTATTCATGTTAGATAGGTAATCTGTATCTAAGAGATCACTGTTTAGTTATTTCAAATTAACAGTTGTGCTTCAATATATAGCTTTAGCTTTTTTCATGAGTTTCTGCCAGTTTCTTAAATGAGGCTTATTACTAATAAAATAGCAATATTAGCAATTAAGTGGTATTGAATTAGTGGTATCACTTATTTTTAGCAATAATTATGACATGATTATAACATAAAAACAAAACATGTTATTATGTGAGAATCATATGCAGCTGGAACGCGTATTTATTAAGATATTGCTTGTATATATACTTTAACAAATCACGCTTACAGTAAGTTTCATTGCATATTCACTCTTTATTTCCTATGTAAATACTTAAACATTATTTATTAATATCAGAGTATCCTGATAATTATGTTGTTTCTGATTGTACAACATCATTTGTGTACTAACGACGTGATATATGTTTGAAATCTCTAGTTTTGCATGTTAGCCAGCGTTAATATTACAGTTTCCAGATTGGTTGCAGTAAACAATTACTGCAATTTTTATCTGGCATAACGAAATAATTAATTAACTTGTAAGTAACTCTTTCGTTCTAAAATATTATAAAAACATTAAATGATTGTAAACAGTTGTACCATTATATTAATTAGCAACAAATAATTATGATTGGTAACATTATTATTTATTTCCGATATTACTTCCGATTTTTATATTTAATAATTTTTAAAGATATTATTTAATCTCATTAAAAAACAAGATTATGTAATATTTATAACAATTATATATACAATAAGCAATATTTGATGATGGTCAACTTGTGTGACTCCATAATATTGGAAATATAACGATTTCTCTTCACAAATTTCCGTTCGTAATTGCATTTTTCTCTTCACATATTTTTAGCTTGACCATCATGTTGTAAATAAAGTGCATTTATTTATTTAAGAATGCTCACAAATATATTCCAAACATTTAAAATATATATTTTTTGCTTTTAGATTGTAGAGTTTGGTGAAACCAAGACGATCGATTTAATTGAAAATGGACGTAATATATTAGTCACTAACAACAACAAGCTTCTTTATATTCAATTGGTGTGTCGAGAAAAGATGATCGGTTCTATCAGACAACAAACATTTGCCTTCCTCGAAGGTAACCATACTTACTGTATTAAGAAGAATCAATGTAATATTTGAATTTTGTGAAATTTTAAAATGTGATTATTTATTGAAATCACTATTTTGATAATAGATTTTGAGTATTAACAACTTGCATATTTTTCTAAATAGTTGATAATTATTTATTGTTGATAAATAATTATCGGAGCTGGATTAAAGAAAGAAGAAAATATTTTATTCAATATTTCGCTAACATCTTGTTAGGATCTTCAGAAATTTACTTGAGCAATTCCAGCGTTTATAATTATTTACTTACATGTTTATTATCTACTACATATTGCAGCTAACCTTTATAGACGATGAGTATATTCTCCTATTTAATAATAAGATAATTGTTGCCATTTATAAATGATAAATTTGATTGCCTTTTTAATCCTTATTTTTTGCATTTACCGTTTTTTCATTTTAGTATTTTGCTTCTCAATTACTCAATATATCAATTATTTTATTATCATTTAATTGGTGTGTTATTACTTCATGAAAATGAACATATGGCGATATATTTGCTTTAAAAACGATAAGTAGTCAATATACTCAAGTTGTTAATAAATGACAAGCAGATGAGTTCATACACTTATACAATGACTTTTTCTGTAACGTTTCTTTAATTTCACGTTTAATAAAACCTTACTCTTTTATAAGGACGTAATTATTGCTAAAGCTTAATCTAATTTTACAGATTTTTATTTAAATATGTGATTAAATCTCACATTTATTGAGATTTAAATCAGTAATTTGTATATAAACGTGTAATTTGTGTTTAAGTATATGATACAATAATTTAAATATTTCGAACAAAAACGTTTTCAATTCAAATATATAAATTTAATTATTTAAGGATTTTACAGCATAATTCCCAAACGATTAATATCTATTTTCAATGAACAAGAGCTGGAATTGCTTATATCTGGTTTGCCAGATATTGACATTGAAGATTTGAAAGCGAATACTGAATATCATAAGTATCGCCAAAATGCTGTGCAGGTACTTAGAAGACTTGCTTTCAAAAAGGGAAAGAAATTGTAAGCGTTCTTTATTTTTGTAGATTCAGTGGTTTTGGAGAGCTTTAAGATCGTTCGAAAAGGATGATCTTGCCAGATTTATTCAGTTTGTGACAGGAACAAGTCGCGTACCTCTTGGCGGATTTGCAAATCTTGAAGGAATGAATGGCCAGCAGAAGTTTCAAATACATAAAGATGAACGCAGCACTGACAGGCTTCCTTGCGCCCATACTTGGTAAATTTAAAAATCATTTAAATATCGACAATATTTTTTTGTCTTGTGTATTTGCAAATATTATTATTGTCGTTTTTATAGTTTCAACCAGCTGGATTTGCCCGCTTACGAAAGTTATGATAAGTTACGATCCAGTCTACTGACAGCGATTAATGAATGTACTACTGGATTCGGCCTCGCCTGAATAATTTATAATTTCGATCTTCTGTTAAACTCAATTTAATTTGTGCTTGTGCAGTTATGTTTATACATCGACTACTTTCCAAATTAGTTTGTTCATCTCTATGTAAACAACTTATTTCTAAGGTGTGCATTTTTATAGACCAGATTAAATAATTTAATAACATAACAATAGTTTATTGAATTCGTTTGTTATATAATTCTTCTCATAATAATCCTTAATCATTTATCAATAAGTTATCTTTTAGAGAGCACATCTAAACTGTCACAAAATTTCTAATTATAATAATTTTGTATATTTAGCTAAAAATAGTAATTTTATTCAAAATAAAAATAAATTTGAATATAGTCTAATTGTTTGTATGACTAATTTTGATGAAATAAAGAAGATTTGTACATAAATGAATTTTAACGTCACTTCAATTAAGACGATAATTAACTTTTACTGCAATTTATAACTTTGAAATTTACGAGTAATGCATTAAACTTCGTGTACAGGTTTCAGAACATATTTTGCAACATGTAAATATAATCACGGTAGATTATTAACTAATATAATTTATTCTATCAGTCGGTTTAATGGATCACAACTCTATCATATTTCTCGACGTGTAAATGATGGTCACAGTATGTTTAACCAATTCAAGTTCAGGTCACGACAATTACTTATATCAGGGTGAGCAGTACGTGTTTGCAACATGCATCGTCACTTACGCCAACACTTTTTAAAAAAGACACATCGATTTTTTAAATGAGTTGAAATATGTAAAATTTTAATTCGAGTGCAACTGTATTTGTTTATTTGATCAAATTTGTAACAAATAAACTTAAATACGTTCATAGTTTTAACGTTTTGTTAGTAACAATCGATGAATATAGTTACACTTCAAATTTCACTAAGTTTCAGCAGCCATTGCCGTAGTCCATTTCATGTACAACGTTTTATCATAACAATAAAATATAAAACCAATTAAACACGGAAGAAACCAACATGTATATGTTTCTTATCACTAACGATTATACAGCATGATTTCGGAATGTTTTTGATTATTATTACTCACCATTGTGAGTAGATTATTACACCTGCCTTGGGTACTCTTATTTGATCGAGCATAACAGCTGAAGTAATTTCAAAAAGTTTTAAAATATAATTCAAAAAATTTCTGTTTTCTAAATTCTAATTTACTTGCGTTTTTCTTGTTGCCGGGCCTTTGTTTGTTATAATATGGCGGTAAGTATAGTTACTAAACTATATTTCATATTTGCTGTTAGCAAATCCCTACTTATATGAATTCTAAAACATACTGGCTAGAATTACTTTATTCTTATGACATCTATTTTACATTATATTTATAGTCTGTATGGAATTTTTCAATTTGCCGCATTTAAATTACATTCGTTGAGATTCGAATGTTGGTGGTGTGAACAACTTAAATTCTTTTATAAATAGAGATTGTTTCACTTGACGTCAATCGTAATTATAACATATAAAAATTAGATATCAAAATATTAAGTTTTGTATCGCTTGTATATGATATTAGCACCTCTGTGATTCATTTTGATTCTAGCTATATCTTTCACGAGTTTAAATTCAAGCAAGTTTAATACAGAATAAAATATCACATATGCTAAAAACTTTACAATCAATAAATACAATAACTTATGATAGATGAAACGACTGATTGGTGCATCCTATATACAGTTTGGTGTCAAGTCCTTTTCTACAGTACAATCAAGCCATTATTACTTATTTGTAATATTGTGAGTTCTTAAGCATTGATCTATACGTATTCCACATATCTTTAAATCGCTAGCAAAATTCAAAGTAATGCTAATTTAAAAATGTTTAAAAGTAATATAAATATTCATACAATTAGGCTTTACAAAAAATCTAAAACCCATAGGCCAGTGTTATCAGCCAAGCTAGGTTAAGCTCAGCAATTGATATGGAGGGTCTCTCTAAACTGATAGAGGTGTCAAGCACGTTTGATGCTGCCCGTCTTTTATCCATAGGATGCCCACACGCGAGCGCCTGGCTCCACGCTATTCCCAACACAATAAACTAATTGAGCATGTCACCTGCGGAATTTCGAGATTAAATTCGCTTGTGGTTGGGAATACCCATATCGGCGAAACCGTACATATGCCGACGATGCTTCAAGATGCGGACGTACATGGATGCCATGCCCTAACGTGTCAGTTCGGCGGTTACCCTGGCTTAAGGCACAACGGAATATGGGACACGGTCTTTCAAGCAGCTGAGTCAGCTGGTATGCACGTTAAACGCGAGGTGACTAACCTACTTAAATGTTTGAGAGAAAGGCCAGCAGACATTCTATTTCACAGAGATCTGCCAGAAGCAGTTGATTTTGCTGATACCAACCCGCAGCAATCTGTGTATTTGCCGCGTACAAGTTAGGAAGCTTCCTATGCTACCGAAGACTACGCTAGTCGCGTCAAGATACGAAAATATAGATAAAAAGAAAGAAAACGGCTATATTTTCACACCGGCCGTTGTTGAAACATACGGAGGGTGGAACGCAGACGGAGAATGACAAATCCGCAAAATAGCGCGGTATCTCGCTGCTCGCCGCAATACCACGTACTTAAATGCCGCCCGAGATCTTTTTTAGCGAATATATGTGGCTTTGATGCGAGGCAATGCGAAAGCTCTTCTATAGAGCCTTCCAGAAAACGAAGACTACTTTGGCCAGATGCCTAACCAAGACCCAAAGGTCCGATGGACGTCAGGACAGTGCTCAGAGAATATATCCCCATCATTCGATCGGTCGAAATCGGAGCGGGTTAATAGCATATCCTTTGACAATCAAGGTGACTGGCATACTAACGAACAGAGGTAATTAGGATCATTAAGTACAGACGAGACAATGCCCGATATGTTCGCACCTATGGCAACCTACAACGAAACAAATTACACCAATGATGATTTGGATGCAGTATATTCAGGTGCACATTCTTTGAGTCTGACGATAATAATGTCGCAAACCAAAAACTACACAGACTATCTTATTATCGGCGGGGGTGCAAGTTATGTCTTAGCGATTCACGTGATTAAGGCCAACGATCCGAATTCGAAGATTTTGATGGTGTCGCGTGACACAACGCTTCCTTTTCATAGGTCAATGTTGCGAAAGAATATGGGGAGTGCACCGTCGAGCAACTGGACACAACGAAATTCAAAAGGGCAGGTGACAAGAAAATTAGCTTTCATGCGGTTGACGAGGATGCTTTTACATCAAAATCACCTTCATCCTCTGCAATTACACTTCTCAAGAACAAAAAGGCGACCAGGATAGATGTTAAACAATCCGTCACAACGTTGGGTGATGGATGGAAGGTGACCTTTGATGAGGCTCTTTCAGCCACTGGAACCGCCGTCTCTGTGCCTGAATATCATAGTGACATAATAGGGAGTGATCGGTTTTTCGACAGGGTGATTCGATTACAATCAACTGATTACCTCAAGAAAGCGAAGACATTGATTGACAAAAACGAAGTAAGATTCATTGCAATAATCGAGAGTCAAATAGAGTCAGTCGAACTTGCATGCACTTTAGCATCCAAATACCCCGATTTAAAAATTAAACTAATCTGTTATCACAAGAAAGGTATTCTTGGTATGTGCAGAGATGTAGGCAAGCTCTTGAATCCGTCGACGTCAGGATTATTCAGAGCCCTGGAATTATAAAATTTGATCAAAAACGAAAAAATCAGCTACTCGTGAAGTTTAAGTGCGATTATGTATTTCCCAGACAGAAAGTGGCAGATATGATATTTCTAGCAGACATGGACATCATCGGCGTCACGATTGAACACGACGGACTTGTTGAAGCAGGGGATGATTCCGCTTACATAACGGTACCTGAACTTCGCATTTTCGATAACATATGGTGCACTGGACACGCGTGCAACTTATATGACGTAATGACAAAATCTCCAACACGTTGGACTCACCACGAGGGAAGTGTTACGACTGGACGTGTTGCCGGAACCAACATGAGCTGTGATAACGTCGCAAATTACGACAACAAATCCCGTGGCTTGACATTGGTAAGGATATGAGTATCGAAAGTGTTGGCCGAGTGCACAGCAACCTGGATGTTGACAGCGTTCTGTTTCACTTTCAGGATTGCTCAAAATTCGTTACAGGTATTGTCCTTTGGGGCGTGGGTGGAAAGATTCGAATGGCTCGGCAGATTATCTCAGAGCAGCGACACGAATCAGAAATTCAGGACCTGGCGAGCCGAATTATGAGCTTTGACGAAGATTACGGTACAAAAGAAACGGTTGAGGGAGATGAGGAGTCGAGTGAAGATATTGATGTCATCTTCACGTGACTTTATGGATATCGTTTTACCTAATTTTATGCCATTTTAATAATATTTTGTTATATGAAAAAATATAAATATAGATTTAAAAACGACAAAAAATATAGTTCGTTATTTAATGACATAAATTCTTACTTTAGTAAGCTGATTGATGGCGAAAACTTATATACATTTAAGATTAAAATTTGGAAAGATTATATATTTGATAAAATTAGCGAGAAAATGAAAATAACGAACAATTATAAAAGGAAAGATCAAATTAATAAAGAAATGTATACAGAACTTCATAAAGTAAAGCATAACTATATAACCACAACTATTAATAAAGCTATTAATAACTTTGTCTTTATATGCAAAAAGCTTTATTATGATATACTGTTGAAATTTGTTAATTTTAATGATTTAAATATAAACACAACATATGAATGTAGTGATTTAAGTTTAGAAACAATTATTAAAGGTCATTGTTCTATAATGGATAAAAAGGTATAAAGGTGTAATTGGATAATAAAACTATACCTATATTATATTGGAATCCAAAATTACATAAAAATCCAATAAAACTTAGGTTCATATGTAGTGCTTTGACTGTACATTAAGACCACTTTCTGTTTATATGAATAAAATAGTTAAAGTAATTAAAGCACACTTCAAAAAATATTGTAGGGTAATCGAAATTAATACTGGTATAAAACACTATTTCAGTATTAATTCTACAAAAGAATTTTTAGAACACACAAAAGGAATAAATTTTCAGAATATAAATATCAACGATTTTAGTTCGCTTTATACAAATCTAGATTAAGCCGATATTAAAGATGTATTAGAAAAATTAATTAATCTTATATTCGGAAAAAGATATACATATATATGTTATAATAACTATAACGCATATCTAACAAAAATTAAACCATCAAGTAAATATAAATATATGGATAAAATTGAATTATTAGAATCCTTAAATATTTTAATAAATCAAAATTATTTAAAGGTAGGGACATCAATATTTAGTATAAATAAAAGGTATTCCAATGGGAGGTAATTAAAAAATAGCTTTTTCATTATATAATAAAGGTGCCCTTATACAGGTGCCTTTTATATATTTACAACAAGCATACTTTCGCATGAGCATTTATGCATATTAAATAATATTAGATATAATGAATAAAGTAATAAAATTTTACGTATTATCGTAATATGTAATGATATTGATTTCTTATAAATCATATAAATCATTTTGTTAATACATTTTTAAAATATGGTATCACAAAAATAAACCACAAAAGATTATAAAATATTTAAATTATCAAAATATTTTAGAAAATAATTTGTAACTTTTAATATGCAAACTTTAATGGGTGAATAGTAACTAATATACACTATTTTAGAATAAGATATTACGTTATATTATTAAATTACATAAGAATACACATCATTTCCGTTTATTTCGCACTGCTGCTATGTTGGGTCCAAAACCTTATAACATAGCAGCTTAACTTAATAATTAACAATATTTTTCTAATACATTGCTATATATCTACTAATCTATTCATAAATATTTTTAGCCGTAAAAAATCTTAATTTTAAAAAAGATTAAACTATAGGAAATCACAAGATTGATATATTTTCATTTTTAAATTTATACACAGTAAGTATTTGTAGATTCATTTAACTGATCGGATTAATTTAGTATTTTTAATAATTTATAGGAAACTCAAAATATTGTATTTGTTTTAAAAATTTTGTAAATAATTTCTTCGATTATTCGTTCGGCTTTAAAATATACGATTTATATTTCTAAGGCATTAAAGGCAATATTACATCGGAGAATTTAGAACATGATACATTGAATTTATGCATAAGCTGTTTGAAATTAAACTTTCTTGTAGTACTTTTATCAGCATTATCTTAAATTACATTATAATGTAATATAACTTTTATTTTCAGTTAGGTAATTGCCATAACACAATTAAACAAAGAAAGTTTTTACTGCATCCACAAACACACTTAATGTCACAAAATGCGTTACTTATAGTCAATTCTTAGGACGCAACTCAACGTGTGTTTAGTGATGGCGGTTGGTCACTGTTTGCGGTTAGGTTGCATGAGCTATTGCCCATTGATTGTGCCGCCGCTGCTGCCACATCTCTCCTTGCTCACTCTTCTGCAAGTTCATCGTACCTGACTGGCTATTTCCGACACCACGTCCCCCTCCGAATCGTCTCCGAAGGTATATGATCATTAAGTTCCTCACTCCCTGTTTTTTCGGTTACTCCTCTATTCGTGTTCACTTCTTTATTTGTTCTTAGATCATCTGCATGTCTTCGTCTTTCTCCATTTTGGGTGTTTGCCACATATGATCCCCACCCAGTCCAGTATATTATAGATCCAGGCTGCCATTGTCTAGTCAGTTGGTTTCGTACCCACACTGCCTGATGTACGTCGAATTGTCGTGGCCTCGCGTTAACGTCATGACGTTCTTTCTGTTTCTCTCTGTGATTTTCCACCGTAGTTTGTGTAGTTGGTCGTAGTCTGTCCCATATAGTTTTTAGCCTTCTACCATACAGTAACTCCGCAGGTGCCTTCCCCGTGCTACCCTGTGGCGAGTTTCGATAAGTCATGAGAAACTGTTGAATGGATAGGGGTCTGTCGCGGTGCCCTCGAGAAAATTCAACTCGGCTTTTAAATGTTTCGATAAAACGTTCAATTAATCCATTGGTTTGTGGGTGATATGGCGAGGCTTTGATGTGTCGAATTCCATTCGCCTTGCAAAATTCTGTGAATTCTCCTGACTGAAATGGGGGTCCATTGTCTGATACAATTTCACGAGGTATACCCATCCTTGCCAACAATTCACGTATAGCGACTATTGTTTCAACAGCATTAGTGCTACATACTGGTATAATTTCTGGTCAATGACTTTGAGCGTCGATTAGAGCCAAATACATTTGTCCATCAATGGGGCCTGCAAAATCAACGTGTATCCGAGTCCACACTTTTGCAGAAACATCCCATTGGTGTAGGGGTTGGTGGGTAGATTTCGGTTGTTGTTTCTGACAAAATAAACAGCGGTATACCCATTGTTCGATATCTGTATTAATGGTAGGCCACCAGCAATATAGTCGCGCTAGATGTCGCATTGCGGATATTCCTGGATGTCCGAGGTGGAGTGTTTCCAAAGCTTTGTAACGAATGATTCTCAGGATGACAATGCGCTGTAACCATAACAAAATACCGTTTTCGTTTGAAAGTTCGTGTTTCTTAGAATGGTATATCGTTGTTATTTGTTTGCATTTTTTGGGCCAGCCACTTTCGATATATCTTTTTATTTGTTGTGTTTCTGTATCCCACATGCTTTCATTCCGGATTTCGTCCATTGACAGATACATTTTTCCTGCGTTGTCATCTTGTAGCAAATGGACTTGTTCACTCTCTTTAGTATCTAATGGGTTATGAATCGGAAGTCGAGAAAGTACATCAGCCATCGTATTTTTCCTTCCCTCGATATATTTCAATTCATAGTTGTACTGTGCTAAGGTTAGGGCCCATCTGATCAATCGCTGGTTAGTCATTTTGCTTAAATTTCGATATTTTCCAAAAATGTATTTAAACTGTCTGTGATCGCTCCATAGCATGAATCTTCTACCGGCGATATACTGATGAAATTTTCGTACCGCGAATACTATTGCCAATCCTTCTTTTTCCACTTGGGCATAGTCCTTTTCATTGCGCTTCAGTGTCCTGGAAGCGTATGCTACCGGTAAATTAACATGATTCGAGTCTTCTTGGAATAATATTGCTCCCAAACCATTGTCGCTCGCGTCACATGTGAGGTGAACATCTTGTGAATGTCGAAGTTCTTAGGTATACGAGCATCCATGAGCGATTCCTTGACTTTTTCAAATGCTCGCGTATGCTCCTGTTTCCACGACCAAACCGCTCGACGGCCACTAAGCTCGTACAGACTTTTGCAATTGGGTTGCAGACTTGGAATAAACCGGTTTAAATAGTTTACCGCCACAAGGAAGGATCGTAATTCGCCTTTGTTTGTTGGTGTGGGTATTTTCTGTATAGCCTCCAGTTTATTAGGACACGCTTGTATGCAATCTTTCGTTAACACATGACCTAAGAATTTTACTCTTTCTTGGAGAAAACTGCATTTCTCATGTTTCACTTTCACTCCAGCTTGCTTTAATCTCTCCAATACTTTCTGTAGATTATCTAAATGTTCGTTCGATGTTTTACCAGTAATTATAATGTTATCAAGGTACGCCGCTACCTTGGGGATACCCTGTAGAATCTGATCGACATACCGTTGAAATACGATTGGCGCCGTGCTAATGCCAAAAGGCATACGGGTATATCGGTAAAACCCTTTATGTGTCGAAATGGTCAAGTATTTCCTTGATGACTGCTTCACTGCCAGTTGTAGATATGCGTCTTTTAAATCCAGGACAGAATAGTGGAGGCCGCCTGCTTTTTTTCCCTGATGTCTTCCAGTATTGGTAGCACATATGTATCCAGCCGTAAGTACGGATTAATTGTAACTCTGAAATCGCCGCATATTCTTACCGATCCGTCCGATTTATGTGTGACTACGATTAGCGCCGCCCAGTCAACTATTTCTTGAGAGGAATCTACTGGTTCGATGACTCCTTGTTTTAGCTGTCTCTGTAGCTCAGCTTCCACTGATGCTCGTAGAGAGAATGGTACTCTTCGACTACCCCAATAGTGAGGTATGGCGTTAGTGTCGATGGTCAATTCTACTTCGTAATCTTTTACGTGCGTTGTCCCTGGACCAAATACTTCTGCATAATTCTGCAAGAGATTATACAATTCCTCATTGTTTTCGTACGTTGCTTTTATTGAACACAATGGTGATGAGTTGATTTTCTGCTCTCTTATTGTTATAACTTATTCGGGCCATTTCAATTTGAATGCCAATATCCAGGGTCGCCCAAAAAGGGGTCTACAAGATGTTTCAAGTACCGTTACTCATAACAATTACGCTTATTTATTTAATGTTGCGGTTACCAAGCATTTTCCGATAGACTGAAGTACTTGTCCACCGTAAGTTTTCAACACTTTGGCTGGATGTAATGTCGGTTCTCCGATGTGTTGCCAAACAGCTCTTGAAATTATTGAGACACTAGCCCCAGTATCAAATTCCATATTTATACATTGCCCGTTGATTTGTACTTTTATAATCGGGATGATATCATCGTGCCCTATCGTGTTGATAGATCTCAAAATCTCACTATCATTATCACTGGCCATCTCCACTGCCCGAACGTTGTTATGGGTTGTCGTACTGCGACAACACGCTTCGAAGTGACCAATTTTTCCGCAGCGTCTGCAGGTTTTTCCAGTTGCTGGACATCTTTGAAATCTTGTGTGCTGTCTTCCACATCTTGTGCACGATGATTGAGACTTGTTTGTTGCTCGCCATGTTTGAGCATTGGACTTATTAGTGGATCTAATGAGGTCGATTTGATCTCTTTCACGTTTCATCGTCATGCTTTGTCCGAATTCTGTCGATCGACATTGAACTAGCTGCTGTGTGCCCTGCATCAATTCGTGAGTCTTGCAAACACGCATTAGATCATCGAGGGTTGGATTTTCCATTTGTAGCATAGTATTTCTCACGTGGTCATGTGGGGTCTTCATAACAATATGATCGCGTATTCTTTCTTCGATTGATTGACATTCGTTTGTTATTGTTTGATTGAAAAATCTGCACAGCCTTGCTTTGTCCTTTTAATTCACCAACCAGGTGGCATATGTATCATTTGAACCCATTTAACATTGGTGAAAAGAATATCGAGCTGCGATTATGTGTGTTGGTTTAAGGAAGTGCTGGTTCAGAAGTTGGACCAATTGTATGTATCCTGTGTCATCCAAACTTTGACCAGCATTTAATCAATTTATGACTTGGTATGCTTCTGATCCAATCCATGACAACAAAAGTTGTTTTTTTTATGGTCGTCATCTGAAACCGATTGAGCTCGGAAATGGTGCTCAAGCTGCTTATAATAATTTGCCCACTCCTCCTTGTCCTCGATAAACGGTCGATATCCTGAAACTTGTCTACGGTGGTGTTGTTCATCGTTGTTTTATCCATTGCGATTCGCCAACAGCTCTAACAACTGCTGCTGCATTAAGATCGTTCGTAAAACTAATAATAATAATAATTTTTTTAACGAAAAAACGAATTTATTTGACAAAGACACTGCAAAATCATAACAAAAGTAACAATGAAAAAAATTTATCTGAAACACCATGAGCTAGCCCGCACGAGAGCTATCCTAATGGAACGTCTGAATCGGCTAATCACGTCACTGTAACGGCACTCTCTTCTCACCGCTACGTCTTTTGCTAAGCGTTTTACCAAATGTTCTGCCTCATCCCCTAATCCACCTTGTATTGACAAAATAACTGGTATAAAAGCTGCTCTTTCGATCTTGGATATCCGTTCGGAGTACTTAGCCTTTTTTCGATTCTCGTTATAACTGAACGCTGATCGTGGAGTCATTGTGGCATAGGAACGAGCATGTGTATTGAATACAGAAATGTCCAGGTAGGACCGCTCAGACGGGACGCCAAACAACCCCGAACACAAGACGTCAAGACGTGCATTGCGATCTAGTGTAGTGGAAGAAGAATCGAATTGAATAGTTGGATCAACGTGAGAAAGCAGTGGCTCAGTTGTAGTTGATGAACACACCTCTGAAGTTAATTTGTGATATAATTTGTGATATAATTTGTGATAATTAATTAATAATAATAAGGATTTTATTACATAACATAACAACCGATAACTAAATAAATAACAGAAAGGAAAAGAGTCAGAGTCACAAAAAAACTTGTCAACTGTAGATTCAATGATCTGTGCTAACTTCTTCCCAAATTAATGTCTCAAATCCACTGGGATCTGAGTCCTCCAACCAATCCAACACGCCGCTCTCCGACTGAACCACCCGGGGTCTTTCACCCCCCCCCGAGAAGACCAGTCGGCGCGAACTATGTTGGATAAGCGAGAGACGAGGAGCTTAAGAAACCTTAGTCTTTGCTCTGGGGGACGTCCTCTAGAGAAGAAGACTAATCCCGAGATAGCCCAGGTGCCCCAGAGGCGCACTTGAGTTTTCCCATTCAACGACAGATGCTGGGCCGGTTTCAGAGCATAACTAGCTCTCTTCAGGATACGTTTTAGTCTATCCAGGTCAGCTTTCACCGACCAGTTCACCGAAACGGTGAATCCCAGGTATTTTACTCGACTTGTGAAGGTAGGGAGTGGATCATAGGCAAAAATGGAGGCTAGAGCAAAAAGTGCTAATCTCTTAAGCTTTGGCTTCGTCGCAGGGGAGCCACGAAAGACAACCACCTGCGATTTGGCGGAGTTTAGAACAAGATTGGACATGGGTAACTGGTCTTTTAATCTTAAAAATAAACGGCTGATGCTAGAGACTACGTCCTTACACTTGCGTCCAGATAACAGAGCTGTGGTTTCAACAGCGTACACCACTATAAGTTGTTCCCATTGTTTAAATATTTTGAAGAGATTAATGGAGGCGGCAAGATACAAGATAGGAGAAAGAGGGGAACCTTGAGGCACACCCGTAATAGGGTAGAACTGACGCGCATCAGGGTCGTCTTCGTAGTAGAATCGCTTTGTATACAACATTATCTCCACTCTGTTAACAATTCTCGCAGGCAACCCGAGGGATCTGAGAGAAGAGATAACAAAAGGAATGGAGATGCGGTCAAATGCAGCAGAAAAGTCAAGGAAAACATCCACAGCAAGTTGATGACTATTCTCCCGACAGAACTAATGCACTTCACCTACTGCTGAATGGACCGAGCGACCTTTGACGAACCCATGGAAACCAGGTGGGATTAAATTACGGCTACTTAAATGATCGCAGATTCTACGCGCAAGCGCTTTTTCGTAGATCGATACGAGGGAATTTTGAATCGAAATGGGCCGCAGGTCTTTAGGACATGAGACCGGATATTTTTTGGGTAAAAAAATTCCACGACTAATGTAGATGCCGGCCACATCGGATGGGGTGGCTAATAGCATTGTGACGGTCACCTCCCTTCATTGATCAGCTGTCAAAAGCTGACAGACACGAGAAGAGAGAGGAACGACAGTTTTGGAGGTGCCATCTCAAACGCAGATGACGTCGATTTGGAGTATGAATTGGCGTGGCTGTTGAACACTACGACATCTATATATGTCCGCTCAAAACGCCTTCCTGTTAGACCTGCACAAGCAATGTCTAGTCTGGCCTCGTCCTTACAGCTCGTCGTTGAACGTTCGAACTTAATGAACTCTTGAACCTTCTGCAACAAGGGTTCGACTTCCACACCATTGCATACGTCCGATAGTTCCTCAGCGATTTTACCTCAGACTTCATTGTGTCGAGCAATGGACTAACCTCCGCGTTTACATGATAGTAGGTGGTTTATGCCCGCTTTAGCAGTACATTGACATTCAGTAATAGTGACATCATTTGGTTCCCATCCGTATCTGGTTGCGACTCCATCCCTGAATTCGCTAGGTGATAGATCATATTGTTCATGCTTGAGCGGAAGTGCGCTTAACCACGTAGAAGAACCTGAAATAGCTGCAAAGTCTAATGCACGTGTAAATGTTGTGCATAATCGTGACTTCAAGTGTGCAAGCTTATTCTTGAAAGCTTCATTTTTCCTTTGTAATGAGAGCGAACAGCTCAGTTTGCCCCCTCGCAACTCATTTCCTTTTAATCCAGAAGAATATGTATCCGAAATAAGCTGTGAAGCATTTAACTCGGGATCACTCACGAAAAAAGGATCGGCAATGCCAATTCCACCCAGTCTTGCAGGCAGTGTAAGTACCGCAATTGTATCCTCGTCCATATCCTGGTTCAATATCGCTGGAAGCAATCGTTTTAGTATCGCATCACGGAGAGGGACAATGTCAGAAGATTGACAATCCGTAGTTCGAAGAAAGTGAAGCCATTTCCCTTGTGTGGAGTGTCTTAGTCCTGCAAATGCCACCTGAGGATCGTATGTTGACACTTCTATCAGCCTATCAATGAGAGTAACCAACTCCGATACTTTTTGCCGAGTCTTTCGGCTTACATAATCCTGCGTTCCGATCAACGCTCCAAGAATTTCTAAGCCATGGTAATTCACCCTTATCCCATCCAATTCTCCTGTGTTGTACGATAGCATGTGGTGAAGCAACAATTGTGTTTTTCTTTCGTTAACGTAGTATCCGAAAGATGGTCCCGAATTCTTCAATAACGTCCATACTTTAGAGAGATCTTCTGGCGTTCCGATAAAGTTGGCGTCATCGGCATATTACTTTTGTAACACACTGGGACAGTGCTCTTTTATCAGTTTGATCAATGGTATTGAAGCCTCTGCAAACGCCGCCCTCGCTAATGGATCACCCTGAGTGACGCCCTCGCATGAATAAAGTATGTCATTATCTACGACCAGATGCGCATCTGTTGAATATACATTCCGTAGCGTCTGGGCAATGGATGGGCAAGTATACTGAATGTTGTGGATGATCATGTGTCTGTTGATGCTGTAAAATGTATTTTTTGCGTCGACTGCCAAAATTCCGTAATTTGGATTATTCGCATATTTATCCCTTGGTGAATGGACCACGTGATCCAGTCCGCTCCGTTGTGAAGCACACATCTGTGTTGTTCCTGCGGCATATTGTAAATCGTGTTTTATGTGGTTAAGGATTGCCTTGCCCACGATCCGACGTGCAACATCCGCCACCCCGATCGGCCTCACACCTCCACTTTCTTTGGCTAGAGCAATTAACCTGCATGGCACAAAGCCTTCCATAATCGATGGATGAACGCTTGCGGATGCGATGTGCTTTGTAAAGTCGTCGAGAGCGTTAGCTAGGGTTTTAGAATACCTAGAGAACATCGTAAGCATCCTTCGCCATGCAGCTGAATCAAGCCCTGACGGTCATGCACTGCCTGATGTCTTTTTTGCTGCGCGTATTATAGAGTCACCATCAATATCGAGAAATAACGAGGAATGATGCTCCCGGGCTTCCGGAATCCTTTTCTGGAGGAGAACCTCATCCACTGCTGCAACTGGATCCGAATGTAATAACTGAGGTTATCTTACGGATATCCCATTTATAACTGTACATGTAGGTGAAAATGTACCCCTTGACTTGCTTTCCAGAATCGATGCCGCAGCCCTTACTTTTCCGCTGGACATCAATCGACAGTATAGTTTAATCACTTCCTGCTCTTTCGCAACTGAATTTAAATTTTTGTTTTCTAAACGTTCCTGCAGTATAGAGCTTCGTTGTAAAGTTCGCTTATCTTATCGTTTTCCCATTGTTGCATTCTCCGTTCCAAAACTTTACGGTTTGTCGATATTTTACATGTTGGAAGCTTTTGAAGTACGCACCTTGTAAAAATTGTAGCGGTTTTCAGACAATTATTATTCGGGTGATCTTGATCGACAGCACTCTTGTAAAATGAAGCAAGGGTTTCTATCGCCGTGTTGCTTGTGTTGCATTTTGGCAGGTTGATCGTGCTTGGTCTCCAGTGTATAACTTCTTCGTAAATGTTCTGCATAATCATTTCTTTTGAAGTATTTGGTATATATCAGGATTCTGTAATCGTATAGTCGTTAAAACGTACTTGTGGTTTTTCTGAAATTATTTTGAGTGAGTCATCGTCAGTTACTGCAGCGGTGGTATGTCCTCGATTATTGCAATTCGTAGCAGCACAGTCCGTGCAATGTTTCGATGCCTTTGCGCATTTGCAACCATTGCAGACTGCGTTCTGTCCGTTACATCCGCAGCATCTGAGGGAGCTGCGGGGTTTCCCTTTTGTCATTACAGGATTGTGTAATACAGGATTGTGTTGTAAGTAGTTTATTAAGCAGCCAAGAAAGTTCAAACTCGATCGGATTGTGACTGTCTATATTGCCAAGACTGAACAATGTTTATTGTAATTTGTGTAAGAACTATAATAACCAATACTTTTTTAACGTCATTATAAAAAGTAATAATATATTATAATAACATTATATATAATATTATATATAATATATTATATATAATATTATTAAAATATTATATAATAATAAGGATTTTATTACATAACATAACAACCGATAACTAAATAAATAACAGAAAGGAAAAGAGTCAGAGTCACAAAAAAACTTGTCAACTGTAGATTCAATGATCTGTGCTAACTTCTTCCCAAATAAATGTATCAAATCCACTGGGATCTGAGTCCTCCAACCAATCCAACACGCCGCTCTCCGACTGAACCACCCGGGGTCTTTCACCCCATACGAAGAGACAAGTCGGCGCGGACTATGTTAAGCAAGCGAGATACGATGAGCTTAAGAAACCTTAGTCTTTGCTCTGGGGGACGTCCTCTAGAGAAGAAGACTAATACCGAGATAGCCCAGGTGCCCCAGAGGCGCACCTGAGTTTTCTTATTCAACGACAGATGCTGGGACGGTTTCAGAGCCCAACTAGCTCTCTTCAGGATACGTTTTAGTCTATCCAGGTCAGCTTTCGCCGACCAGTTCACCGAAACGGTGAACCACAGGTATTTTACTCTACTTGTGAAGGTAGGGAGTGGATCATAGGCAAAAATGGAGGCAAGAGCAAAGAGTGCTAGTCTCTTAAGCTTTTGCTTCGTCGCAGGAGAGCCATGAAAGACAACCACCTGCGAGTTGGCGGAGTTTAGAACAAGATTGGACATGGGTAACTGGTCTTTTTATCTTAAAAAACTACGGCTGATGCTAGAGACTACGTCCAACAGGGCTGTGGTTTCATCAGCGTACACCACTATACGTTGTTCCCGTTGTTTAAATATTCTGAAGAGATTAATGTTAGCAGCAAGATATAAGATAGGAGAAAGAGGGGAACCTTGAGGCACACCCGTAATAGGGTAGAACTGACGCGCATCAGGGTCGTCTTCGTAGTAGAATCGCTTGGTATACAACAGTATCTCCACTCTGTTAACAATTCTCGCAGGCAACCCGAGGGACCTGAGAGAAGAGATAACAAAAGGAATGGAGATGCGGTCAAATGCAGCAGAAAAGTCAAGGAAAACAGCCACAGCAAGTTGATGACTATTCTCCCGACAGAACTGTTGCACTTCACCTACTGCTAACTGAACCGAGCGACCTTTGACGAACCCATGGAAACCAGGTGGGATTAAATTACGGCTACTTAAATGATCGCGGATTCTACGCGCAAGCGCTTTTTCGTAGATCGATACGAGGGAATTTTGAATCGAAATGGGCCGCAGGTCTTTAGGACATAAGACCAGATATTTTTTGGGTAAAGAAATTCTACGACTAATGTTGATGCCGGCCACATCGGATGGGGTGGCTTATAGCACTGTGACGGCCACCTCCCTTTTTTGATCGGCTGTCAAAAGCTGACAGACACGAGAAGAGAGAAGAACGACGGTTTTGGAGGTGCCCGGAAGAGGCGCCCCAGGCATTGAGTATATCTGGGACAGATACATCTCTACTCCTGAAGTCACCCTAAGGAGGGATTGGTTGTGGTGATTGAGTGGATCCATAATTGTGTAGGGAAAGTGACTCCTCCAAAACTTTGTCAAGGCCTATACTACCAATCCACCCAGACGCTCTATCCCTCCAACAAACAAACTTATCTTTCTTGAATATCTTCCAAAAGGTAAACTGAGAAGGGTCAAGACGAGCAATACTCGCCCTATCCTTACTCAGCTGGAACCAGAATCTGGTACGCCAGTATTCTTTCGAGAGCGTCTGTTTGGCAGAAGAAGACAGGTCAGGGAGATGAAGTAGTTTAGCTAGGACCTTGAGTTTTGTCGGAGTGGGACTGAAAATACGACCTTTATAGGTAGTCGATCAAATCGCGGTGGCTTGCGAAGAGAGATAGGAATTAAATCCGGTTAAACTCTCATTGCCAATTCTGGGGAAGGGCTGGATCGCTGCTTGGAAGAAAACCACCCTGATGGGATCAAAGTGGAATCTTCTACGAAGCAGGGAGTCCTCTTCTATCCGCCAACGAATCAGGTCATGAGAGCTGAACAGATGTTGCCGCGATTGCTCCATACAGAAGGGTTTAAGCAACCACTTCTCGTGGAGCAATAATAAGTCGAGGAGTGAATTGGTTGTCGTGCAATGAAAGCAGGGGGACGGATGTTTATAAATAAGATAACTGTTCCTGGCTCTGCGGATTGCTGCATTAATTTAACGACCAGTTCTGTTGTCGAAGTCACCTAGTACCATGTCATAGCCGCCATCAATTATCCCATCCAGGAGGTCACGGTTCTTGTGAATATCTCCTGAACGAATATAGACGTAGGCTAGACTGAGGCGTTTACCGTTCTTGACGAGTGAAACTACTAAACAAGGCAGTGCTGGACAAGAGTAGTTTAAAATGAGGGTGGATCTTAAGGAGTATTTAACTAAGGTCAAGAGTCCTTGAGATGAAGAGGTGTGAGGAGGGGTTATATACGGAGTTTAGTGGGTATAAATGTGCTTAGGGATAAATCGAGTAATGTCCTGAAGGAGACGGATAGACCGCGTCTCCTGAAGAACTATAACATCTGCGTCTCTACCAGATAGAAGCCTAAGGGCAGAAGCCCACACCCGAATTCCACTGAAGGATATTCAGTGAAAAAGGCTCGGGCTTACTCACTATTGTGATGGATTAGTTGGATTGGCAGCCGACAACCTAGACTGGGCCAGTAGTAGGATGGTTACCCCCTTACAACCAGCCACAGCCTCGGGTGCCGTCCCCTGTGCGACACTATCTTCTTTTCCCGGAGATCTTAAGGAAGAGCCTTTAATAAGCTTCAATGGCGGAACTTTAGGGACCGAAGCCCCTCTTTTCTTAGATCTTTGAACAGCCGGAGATGCAGGAATCGACGGCGCACAAAGGATGGAATTGACAAGATTTCGAATCAAGTTCTCCATGGACGCCTGCGTTGTCTTCTTGGATTCGGAAATGAGCCGAATGATGTCATGATACTTCATTATCCCAGTATTCTGGTTATTATTGCTAGATGCCGCCACAAAGGATACCATACGAGCACTCCTAAAGTGATTTTTATATTGTATGAAAACTCGACATTTTCTGGACCACGCCGGGTGGTCCAGTCCGCAATTAATGCATTTAGCAGTATTATTACAACGAATCCCAGCCAGTAAATCCAGACAAGACTCGGAACCACAAACCCCACAGACATGAGGGGATTTGCAATTTGATCTCCAGTGCTCTTACTTGTGGCACCCACTACAGTGGGTGCCACAAGTGAAACTCCCTCGTCGCCAGTTGCCATAACACAATTAAACAAAGAAAGTTTTTACTGCATCCACAAACACACTTAATGTCACAAAATGCGTTACTTATAGTCAATTGTTAGGACGCCGCTCAACGTGTGTTTAGTGATGGCGGTTGGTCACTGTTTGCGGTTAGGTTGAATGAGCGTTTGCTTATTGATTGTGCCGCCGCTGCTGTCACAGTAATTAGTTGCATTCTTTATTGGTAACCTATTTTCAACGAATCAAAATCGCTAAAATTTTTACCAATTAAGAATACGTCTGAAAATATTACATCTAATTGAGGCTAGAGCTTTTATACTGATCAAGCGTGTTTGCTTATAAACAATTGTATATGCTTTATTTTACTCCGTATGAATAATGAATAATATTATCAATTGCATTTTTGTCCGTGATTTGAGAACTATTTTATTTAGTTTATACGTAGTTTTTTACAATATCTTTTTCGCTACCAAACTGAAACGAGACAACAAATTCCACCACTGGAAAAGTAACCGTTGAGAATAACTGCTCAGCATGAGTTACTAGCAATTAGCTGACTCAGTTACTCTTGCAAAATAGTCTTTATTGAAGAATTCTCAAAAAATATCCATTAATTCCTTTTTGCTATAATACCATTTAGGTACTGATGCATTCTCACCGCTTTGGTCATTACTAAATAACAGTAATTTAATATCACTGATATTGATTTATAAGGTTTTAGATCTTTATGAGGCTTTAATTTCACATCTTTTTAAATGTAACAGAAAAAATTGTATAGTTTGTGATGTTATAAATAATAATAATTGTATCGTAAGTAATACGACAAACAAATGTTTTTCATTAAATATTAATAATAATTGTAACTGCAATACCGCAGGTCTAGTGTATCTAATACAATGCACATGTGGATAGCAATATATAGGAAAAACATATCAAATGTTAAAAACTAGGTTTAGGCAACACATATATAATATACAGCATAATATTTTACAACATATTTTTGAAGAAAATAAGCCAATATTAAATCAAAAACTATTAGAAAGAGAAGATTTTTGGATTAAAACGCTTAATTCCATTTCCCCATTTGGATTGAATGACGTGGTACAAGGAATTGGCAAAAGTAGTATAGTAAATAATAAACAACTCTATTATAATAATACGGAATAAGAAAACTAGAGAAAAATGTCTAGTCGAATATTTCGATTTATGTTGCTAACGTCAATAACAACCAAACACTCTTATGTGAAAGCACTAACCGAATCGAGTTTATCATCTCGTTAGGTTTTTTTGATAAAACGTTATATCTATATTTCGTATTAATTATTTAAATAGTCATTTAAAAGTATGTTTAGAAACTAACTAAAAGTCAAATTTCCAAGGCCACAAAATAGTAAAAACAACCACACTATGCTGAAGTGTAGCTTATCCCTTAGCAAAATAAACTTCATTATTAACTGTTACATTTGTCTTTGCAGAGCTTATTTTGTTCGCGGACATTCAGTTACATCCCAATATTGATAGACTATGTGACGTCGTCACTTTAATATATTCCATAAGGACTCTGGCTAAATGCACTTCCGCTTAGATTTGATGTGATACATAGATTGAGTCACTATTAAGATACTTAAATCCTGAAATCATACATCTTATTTCCAATTGGAATTCTTTATATCAAAGGTAACAATTTGCCTTTTGAACGAATCGTTGAGGCCACTAATGGTTTTTAAAATGTTAGTTGAAGCGCTAATTAGTTATGCACTACATAGATTATTTGAAATCCATGGTGTCATAATAACTTCAATGCACATAACAGGATCCTTAGATTGGCATTAACAGGACAAAATTGCTCATGACGATACGGTTCCACTTGAACGTAGACTATTGGATAATAATCTTGTACAACGTGCACTTGCACCCAAGATTATATAATATTGTATAATAAGCGAAAGGTAAGCACTTTTATTTGATAGAATATAGAGGCCTTATCAAATTAGCATGATGATTTTTCTAAATTTAGTACATATGTTAGGTCACTCTTCATATTACCGCGTTTAATGTTATATATGTTGTGAGATGCGCTTTTCATATCCTTGTCCAGTTTGGCCGAAATAAGAGGCAGAAAAGTTATCACATGGTATCTTATAAACAACAGAATAATTATTAAATTTTGTTTTTAGGCTTGCACATTTAATTAACAATCGAGCTCTGTATTGCGGTTTTTTAACAGCAAATATAATATCATTTTACACAATGTTTTTATTGATCTGCCAGCAATTGGTGACTAATATCATTTGTTGATCCAACCGCTACACTTTTAAAGCTTTAAAGTTGTAAATGCTTATTAAATAGAATTAGAAAATGCTAAACATTGAGAAACTTTAAATTTTCTGAAGTTGATAAATTTTAACTATTTAAAAGTTTTTTAAACTTTATGATGGGATTTCTTTAATTTTATTTTGAACTTATGCGTATATAAAGAAGTTTTGTTTGTGACTTATTGCATGCCTATAAAATGTTATGATGCTTAAAATACGAAAATATCAACTCGCAGAATTGGGATTTATTTTGTATGATTAAGAGAATTTTAGGGTTACTACGCTTGATCAGTTATAAACAAAGATGTTTAAAAAACATTATTAAATGATCAAAGGTAGAAACATGAAAGCTCTGTAAGTTATACAAATAAAACCATTTCTGCTCAATATTGTATGTGCGCATTTTAAATATTATAAAGCCTTGTTGCACAATTTCGATCAAATTCTATTTGACTCATATATATATTGTTATTGCGAAAAATCGCTTGAAACTGTGGTCCAGGAGCCGTAACGGTCTACAGTTGATTTTTAATCCATATTTGCTGCTAAATAACTGGACTTCGATCATCAGCTCCATCAGTCTAATGTATCATTCCGAGACGTTCCTAACCACCCAGCAGTCGTCACCAGTCGGATGAAGTGGTTAGGTTGCGTTTCGACTGCTTTTGTGATAACTGTAAAGACCAGCAATTCCTCACGATGCTAGACGAAGCATCGTGAGGAAATCCTTAGCAATTCACAAGCAATTCCACACGATGCAATGTGTATACTCATTCACGTCAAAAATCTTCTTGTTGTTATCCGCAGAAAGTTTATTTTATTGGAACTAGAAATATTTTTTATTTTATATTTTTATATTCTTTATTATTTCGATGTCTACTGTCACAATAATATGACATACCACCAAATTCAAAAAGAAATACTATCATGTCAGTCCTTATTTGATCGTTTTGACTAATTTTAAGTTTAAACAACAATGATTTGCTTAGGAAACATTTTATAATCAAACAAAGGCGATTGTCATAAATGGGGGTGGACATGTGATGATTTTCTACCAACTTCAATTGCAATTTGAAATCTTTCTTTACGCCATAAAAGAAATTATTCGCTGATTAATGACTAAAAAGATTGTTCGCTGATTAATGACTCTGTAAATATTTTTGTTTTCGTTTTCTATCGATTTGTTTCTCTCAACAAAAGCTGCAGCAATTTTATCGGAGATATAAATTATATTTTTTTATTTGCTGTGTGTATTAGCGCATAATACTAATCAATAAAGTAATACAATGACCCACTAATGTTATTATATAACCAATATCTTAATTAACTTTTTCATTTGCAGAATATTTTTGACAAATATTTATGAATTCATATATCTATTCATGATAAAAATGCAAATATTAATTAAAATATTTGTTCATTGTTTAGTTCATCGTATTGCCAAACATGGTTCGCACTTGAATCGGAAATTGAGCGATGAAACCAGTGGTTCTACCAGCGAAAACAAATCAGTATTTTCGAATTGGCTAACAATGACTGTTCAAAGTCCATTCGGGCATAAAGCCAGTGTATTAAAAACGCATAAATTTGTTAAACATGGTTCATTCAACACTCTTCATGTAAGTAATTTTGTTATCGCCATTATTAAACTGTACTTGGTGTAAAAACGCTTTTTGCTTAGTATTTCTTAGCATAGTTTTAAATGTTACATGTACAGATTATAATTCTTTTAAAATAAATCCCGAACTCCTTGCATATGGTTACGTGTGACCTAATATAACGCTGTTTATATACAACTATATCAAGGTTTGGTCATATTTGTTCTTGACTATGGAATGTGATTTTGAATTTCACTTACACTCTACAAGAATATAAGCATTTGTAATTTTCTTATCAATTTTCATCGATGCGTGGGAAGTAATTAATGCATTAGTGATTATAAGCTTCGTATCACCAATATCGTTCAAAAAAAGAAATCATCGATAGAAATTGTCTATACCTTTGTGTTGTTTTTTATCAGCTTAACAATCGTTCAGCAATGTACATTTGTAAGTCAAAATATCTAGAAATGCGTCTAACTTTTCACTTGAAATAAAATTACGCTGACGTTTCGTTTTATCATATAAATATATTCAATTGAAGCACTTCTAGTATTTTGTAAGCTGTACTTGCATTTCCTAGTATTTTTCATAATTAAATAAATAATGATACAGCACGAACGAAATGAAATTTATTTGATACAATTGGCTGACCAAATATATCAATATTATCAGAAATGAAATCTAATTGCAATGTCTTCTGATGTTGATATAGTTAGTTAGCTAATCGTATCAATCTGATATCGTTCTTGCTGTAACATTAATTGGATTACTGCTAAAGCAAGATTTATATTAATAAATAAAGAATTGTATTAATATTTTTGATTTATTATTTTTTAGAGTTTTTTAATTTTTGCTCATTTACGATTATTAAGTAAAATATTTCAAATTTTAATCCATCAAACTATCCTTGATAATTGCGTAATCATAATTTAAAGTTTTGTCATAACAACCTTACCATTTATAGAGTCGATCAAAATCACCGAATAAATGTTTCTTTTGTGATAATTTTCTTGTTTTATTTTTGTATTGCCGATTTTTTGTATCAGTTTTGTCATGTGGCTGACCACAATTGTAGTTAAATCTTGTTGTCAACACACTTGTGCTGTCTATAAGCAAAATAATCAATTTTAGGAAATTCTTTAAGATAAAGCAAATATGTACACGAACTTTATATGCTTGAATATATTTTATGTTTTAGTTCACTATTAATTCAGCCGTATGCTCTTCAATATGTAGTCAACTATTGGATACACTTATTCTTCTATCAAAACTATTTGCTCACCATTTCCTTCTTACAATATCATTGCCTCTAGAATATGGAAATGAATTAAATAAAGACTGCAACTTTGTCAAAGCTTCTTCATTGCCTAACGCAGCAAATGAATCTTCTGATCGCGCTGTAAGTATAATTGCATGTTTGCGCCATAAATTCTTTGTTTATTATATATTATAAATTGTGTTAATTTGGGTTATATTGTGTATGATTTCAACTTCAAACAAGCAGTAGATTGTTCAGTAATCTAAAGGTACTTTATAAAGCCACCAGTGGCTACATAAAGCCATCAGAGGCTCTAAAATTAACAGCCTATTCATAGCCTTAGCTGGATAGTTTAAAGATTATTAAATTTATTTTCCTACCAAATTTATGATTTTTAAGAATGATTTTGTCCGTTTGGTTAATAAA